>JAULKM010000007.1:234003-245420 GCA_032355605.1 Rubia tinctorum
GTGGACACCATAAGAAACCGAGTGGCGGCGGTGGTACACCCGATGCGGTGGTGGCGAAAGACGGAAGTGGGAAATACAAGACTATCTCTGATGCGCTGAGAGCTTATAATCCGTCGAAGAAAGGCGTGAATACGAAATACACGATTTACGTAAAATCTGGGGTTTATGACGAGAGCGTTCTGGTGGATAAGAACCAGGTGAATGTGTATATCTATGGTGATGGCATTGGAAAGACCATTATTACAGGGAAGAAGAACTTTGCCCTGATGAACATCCAAACCTCTAAAACAGCCACCTTTGGTAAGTCCTATTTTCCCCCAATTCCATCGAATAACCTATTTTTATACAAATGAATTCAACTTATCTGAACTAAAATAAAATGAATTTCATTTATTTATCTACGGACGGTAACAAATTAATGAGCTGAACTAAAATGATTTTTTTACTAAACCTAATTAAGTTGAATCAAGGCCTTGATTAATGTTCCATTGTCTTATGTTGTACTGATCATTTATTTTAAAACAGTGCGCCAATATTATACTCCTTGTCTTCTTAATTATATAAGAGGTGATCACTATTCATATGTCATTTTGGTGGCTTACATCATATATTATCCCAAAATTTACTCGATCACCAAATGAATTTTCATTTTTAATAAAACAGACACACATTTATGTAGAGGAGAAGTAGTGAATGAAAAAATTATTTATTGAAAATGACATAAAATCTACCAAAAAGAAAAGAACAAATTTTATAAATTATCATGTATAGTAATTTTAGCATGTGACAATATTTTTATATTTATTTATTGTTGTAGCTGCTCTCGGGGATGGATTCAAGGCCCGGGGAATCACATTCCGGAACACGGCCGGACCGGAAGGGCACCAAGCCGTGGCCCTGAGGCTCCAATCCGACCGGGCCGTCGTATGGGACTGCGCCATGGAGGGCTACCAAGACACATTGTACTACCAAGTCCACCGGCAGCTGTTCTACAACTGCGAGATTTCCGGCACCGTCGACTTCATCTTCGGCAAGGGCTCCGCCGTGATCCAGAACAGCAGGATCATCCTCCGGAAAGGCCTCCCCAAGCAATTCAACACCGTTACCGCTGATGGCCAGGAGCTCCGGAACAGCAGGACAGGTGTGTCGTTGATGAGATGCGTCATTGATTAAAACTATTCCGAACTTAATTTTACTAAATATAATAACTAGACTGAATTGAAATATAAATAAATGCATTTACAATTAATAACAATATGATTCAATTAAGCTAAAAAATTTCAAATCAAACACTACTACAAATTAGAGATAAAGTAACACTTTACTTATAATTAACATTTGTTATAATGTTACAGCAGTTTACAAAGTGTTGCTTCAACCTTTGAAAAATATTACTTCAATTTTAAAATGTGTTTCGTTAGATTTGATGCAACATCAAAAGTTAAGGAAATACATGTAAATGTGTTGCAAAAGATTCAACGTACCCATTTTAATACCTAAATAAACACTTTCAAATTGTTACGCAGTAATGGAATTTCTTCTGAAATGCAGTTGAATACAGATAATCTCATGATAACAGAGTCATCAATGTATCATTGAAGAAATGTATCATATATATTATATCAAATAAACCGTTTTTTTTATATTTTATCAACAGGGCTCGTTCTCCAGAACTGCACAATTGTCGGAGAACGAGGCTTGCCTCCGACCGTGCTGAACTACCTTGGCCGGCCGTGGAAAGCGTACGCCACCACTGTGATCATGCAGTCAGAGATCCCGGCCCTGATCGATCCGGCTGGGTACAAGATCTGGGATGGCGAGAACTTCCACAAAACATGCAAATATCTCGAGTACGACAACCGAGGCCCCGGCGCGAACACCCGAGGCCGGAACTTTAGGGACTTCAGCCAGAGCAGGGTGATCGGTGCCATGGAGGCCGGAAAATACACCACCACGTCTTTCATTCAGAGCAACACTTGGATGCCGGCCACCGGAGCTCCGTTCAAAGCTGGTCTGTGATAGGTTAATTATATAGCATGAATTGAGGTGCTATGATTTTTGCCTTTTTTCTATTTTAGGGAGATTCATTAATTAGGTCAAATGAAGAAATAGTTTGTTACGTTTGTGCATAAATGTGCACGGTACGTATTGTAGTGTGTGTGAATTAACACATCATATAAAATAGTTGGCGATTAGAGTCAATAATTAATGTAAATGTATGGAAACCTTTTCTTCCATCGCTTATTTATGATCAGAAACATGCAGTTCAGTCAATTTTACTTGAAATTCTCAATGTACATAGCTTGCTCTCTTTTTAATTAATCTTTAATTGTTGTATTTATAGTAGTTTGATTAATTAGTTGATTCCGCTACTTTCATTATGTTTTATATAACAGTATTAAAAAGTTGAAAGTATTCCACAATGTGTTTTTTAGGGTTTGTACGTACTCTTCCAACCAAAACCGCTTTCGTTTCATACTTTGCAAACATAATATTTTATATGTGTAAATTTTGTGTGTGTGAAAGTGAGTGTCAATAAAATTTTGACAAATGTTAGTTCAGAATTGATATCTACAATGGTTAAAGCCACAATCAACACGGTTAATGGCCCTTTTCTCTACCTCTGTAGGAATACGAGAAAATTTTATATGTTAGGATTTTTGTATGTTAAGGTGAGGGTTGAATCACATATTGGCATGTGTCCAAAATTGCAACCACTACTTGATATCTAGCTATATTTATGGAAAAATAAATAAATTTTTTGACACATATCAATATGTGAGTGGGCAAACACCTTAACATATAAAATTTTCTAGTAGGAATACATATGCAGCATGGTGCCAATGTGGGGATGCAATTATTATTTTTTCTACTACTAATGATTAAGAAAAATTCCTTAATTTCTTAATTGCCATTAAATTTCCAATTGATATTTTTAAAATAATTGATTATTAAATTAAACTAAACTTATTCTACTTCAAAGAATACTAGATTGATGATTCTATCTACGTAAGAGGTTAATGTCTATGATTTCTTGAGCTATATATAATAGGATTCAACTAAGTAGAATTATTTATTTAATATTTGTCCTTTAAATTTTTCATAGCACCTTATTTTCATAACACACAAACCTTGAACTTCACATTGTTAGAGACGGACAAACTGTGAATAGAATTAAAAATATGAGAAAAGTTCTTTTATAAACTTACTTAGTTCACATAAGTGCACATATAATCTTTTGATAATCGTACGTGCAATTTTACCCCTTCCGTCAGTTTATGTGGGACGAACGAAAATAAAAAAGTTTTTGAACTTAAAAGGAATATTATAGGAATTTCATAATATATTATTTACCATTTTGGGTAAGAATTAAAATGTGTCATTTTATGTGGGATGAACAAAAATGAAAAGTGAGACAATTTATATGGGATGGAGGGAGTATACATGAGTCAAAATTGTTTAACTTTGATCTCAAATTTGAATTGATAAATAAGTTAAAATATTATCATATGTAACCCTAGTTAGGTTCGTAATAACATGCATTTTTTATATCAATTTTTTATAACTTGTATTTACACACAATTATAGACATCAATTAATGATTAAACTTTTTTGAGTCAACCAAAAAAAATCAAAGTGCGCAAAATTGACTAGGACCGATTGAGGGAATTCTAAAGAAATATACGACTTAAAATGTGATTAAAAACGTACATGGTTTATTTGAGGTCAATGAATTTTCTCTTCATTTCCCAAGTCCAAACGTGAGGTCAATGAATTTACTAATTTAATACGCTACAAATATGGTAATCTTGCGTTTATGCAAATACTAATCACATCCATGCAGGGAGAACCGATTTCTCCTCCTCCACTTGCGCCGCTCTCCAAACCAAAAATATCCATCCATTTCTATTCAGGGCCTAATTTATAAACTCCAAATCAACCTTCTGAACAAAAGAAAACGTAAGAAAAAAACCTAAAAACAATGGGAACTATGGTCGGAAAATCCACCGTCTCCGTTCTGTCCCTCCTCCTGTTGATGGGAGCGGCGGCGGTGGAGGGTGGCGAGATAACTCAGAGAGTCGTCAACGCTTTCTGCGAGCTCACGCCTCACAGAGACATCTGCCAGAGCACGATTGGGGAGGCGTCTCGGAACGAATCGTCCACGCCGAAGGATTACCTGATGGCGATGCTCTCGGCTGCCGCGAAAGAGGTGCAGCACGGGATGAAGAAGACGGATGAAACCGATGTTAAGGAAGATGACCATCTCTATAAAATGGCTAAGGATGATTGCTCCCGGATGCTGGAGTACGCGGTGGAAGAGTTACAGGCAAGTTAATTAGCACGATAACGTTCACGTTCCACGTAGAGAGTTGTGTTTATGTTATAATATACACATTTCGACCAGTCCCAGACTAACGTGCATACTTTTCTTAATATCTGTCGCATTCCATGTGGAAAGTCGTGTTATTATATATACACCTTTCGACTAGTCCCAAACTAACATGCATACTTTTTCTTAATATTTGTCTCATTCCACATGGAGAGTTGTGTTTTTATACATATACACCCTACGTTCATATTAAGGTGCACACTTTTATTAATATACACCATTTCTCATCTAAACCAATATATATATACTCCCTCCATCCTGCATAAGGGTTATACTTCTATTTTCATCTGTCCCAATTAAATGTTTATATATCCTTATTAAAGTTGAAATTTAGCTAGTTCATTTTAACCCACATTTTCACTGTCACATCAGTATGCATGAATGTCCGTGCAAAAAGAAAAGAGAAACGTTCCGCCGGGATGAAAGGAGATATATTGAAAATGCTTCTAAAACCCACATCTTTCCCCCGAATCAAGATTTGTATGCTCCAAAAGGTGAGCTTTTTAGTTCGCTCCCCATATTTGATCGGCCTTCTTACCGGTCTGCCTCCCTTCTTTTGGTGGAATACATCAACGAGCTCCAGCTTTGCTCGCCTTCTTCATCCTCCGTCCCAGACAAATATACATATGTTTCTTAATACCCGTCTCATTTATGTTGAGAGTCATGTTTTTATGTACATCCTACGTGCCAGACTAATGTGCATACTTTCTTAATATCCGTCTCATTAGAAAGTTATCTTTCTAAACACATCTTCCGTTCCAGACTAGCGTGTGTTTTTATATACACCCTCATTCCAGACTAACGTGCAACACTTTCTTAATATTTTTATCCGTGTCATTCAAAGAAGATATTGGAGGAAATACATGTAATGATACCTTGATTTTCCATGGTTAACTTTGTTCCTCCTTAATTTTTTTTATAAAAGTCTAATTAAATCCGTTCTCCAGTCCGCAACGGCAACTGTTGGCGACAGTGATATGAAATCCTTAGGTGACCGGATCGAAGATCTGCTCAACTGGCTAACCGCGGTCTACAGCTACCAGTCCTACTGCATCGAAGAGTTCAAGGATTCCAAATACAAACCCGAAGTCGCAAAGGGTTTGGAGAGCTCCCGAGAGCTCACCCACAACGCAATCGATGTCGTGGCTAAAATCTCCGACTTCGTAGATGGCTTGGATGTGAAAGGGTTCTTTAACGACATCGGAAAGATGATGGGAATCCAGAAGAGCCGCCGCCTCTTGGACAACAACTTGGGACCCGATGGCTTCCCGTCCTGGATAGAACCCAGGGACAGGAAGCTCATCGGGGCCGGTGGTGCTGGCCCTTCACCTGACGCCATTGTGGCGGCAGATGGAAGCGGCAAGTTCAAGACCATCAGCGAGGCCCTGAAAAGCTACACGCCAGCTGCGGGCGCTAAAGACGCGAAATTCGTCATTTACGTGAAGGCCGGAAAATATGAAGAGAATGTTCTGGTGGATCGTAACCAGGTGAATGTGTTCATCTACGGGGATGGCATTGGAAAGACCATCATCACCGCCAGCAAGAACTTTAAACTCATGAACATCCAAACCCCCAATACGGGTACCATAAGTAAGTTATCAATTCATAGACCGTAATTTGGGATACAATGAGAATGATAGATGGCTCAGTAATGCTTTTATCTGATTCACATTTGAAATTTTGATAAACCTACACTTTAAAAAAATCAATAGTGACACAATATTCGTGACACATAATGAAGCGCTTCAAGTGTCACTAAAAGCGTAAGATATATACGTCACTAATTTGTGTTATATCAACTAATGTCTTATGTGTCACTAATTTGTCTTACGGTATATGTGTCACTAACATAGTCACACATACATGTCACTAACCTTTACAAAAAATTATGCATAACTTACGTGAAGTGTCACGATAGTTCTATAAAATTTCACTTGCATGGCACTTATTAAGGTAGTGTTCATATGATCATAACACTTATATATCAAACAAATTAGAACATTAATTTATTTAAACGTTTTGATTTATGTGTTGTGTTTGGGTAGTTGCAATTGGGGACGGATTCAAAGCTAAGGGACTCACAATCATTAACCACGCCGGACCGGAAGGACACCAGGCATGCGCTCTCGTAGTCGAGTCCGATGCGGCGGCCATTTGGGAGTGCAGCTTGGAAGCCTATCAAGACACATTGTTCTACGTGGTCCACCGCCAATTCTACCGCGATTGCACTATCTACGGCACCACTGACTTCATATTCGGCAAGGGCCAAGCAGTTTTTCAGAACTGCAAGATCATAGTAAGGAATGGCCTCTCCGGCCAATACAACGTCGTCACGGCCGACGGCAAGGAGATCGAACACAGTCTTGGAGGTATATGTCTCAATTCAGATTGCTAGGTCGTAGGTTGTGTTTGATAGAACTGTGCTTATAAGCAAAATTAATTTATTTTAAAAGTAGAGAGAGATCAGTATATGATTTTCCTCAAAATATGATTTCTTCTTTTAAAATAAGAAGTTTTTTTAAAAGTTTACAAAACACCAAAATCTATCACTACTACAAACTAAGGCAATGTAATACTTTGAAAGTGTTGCTTTAGCAAGTAAAAATACCAAGTTTGATCTATTGTAACATTTTTACAAGTATTACCTTATATGTGATATTGCATTTGATCTAACGCAACACATTTAAAATTTAGGCAACATTTTTCAAAGGTTTAACTAACTCTAATAACTTATTGTAACATTTTATTAAGTGTTGCTAAAAAAGTGTTACGATAATTCTAATTTGTAGTAATATGCTTAACTTATAAACCGTGTCAAACACCCTTGTGATTGGATCAATATCACATTTTGTCACAGGTAGTCCATATCTTTTTATAGGCTACTGATCGGGTCAGAAACTAACCGCGCTGATCACAGGTGTCGTGCTCCACAACTGCAAAATTTCGGGAGATCCCGCTCTTCCGGCCACCGTGATGAGCTACCTCGCGAGGCCATGGTTCGCTTTCTCGAAGATGGTGGTCATGCAAACCGAGATCGGAGCGTGTATCAACCCGGAAGGCTACCGGATCTGGGATGGTATGAATTACCACCAGACCTGTGAGTACTTTGAGTACGCCAACAAAGGGCCCGGCGGCGAGACTAGTAAGAGGAACTTCAAGATGTTCCCGAAGAGCAAAGTGATCGATGCGAAGACGGCCGAAGCGTACACTGTAACTAACTTCATTCAGGGCAATACATGGATTCCGGCCACCGGAGCACCCTTCACCCCTGGTCTGTGATTTTCCAATCACATGTCCGGGAGGTGTTACGTTTTTTGTGTCGGTTTTTTTAGCGACACATTTTTGATAGAATAGTGTGACGAAATGTGTGGTTGTAATAAGAAGCAGGTAGAATTCAGCCACTTTAAAAACCCCTCTCTATTGCTTATCATCAGAGATGTGTAGTTCAGTCACTTTTAAAACTAACATTGCTTGCTCTCTTCTTAATTGGTTTTAAGGTTGTCATAGTTTGTTTTTAAGAAATGCGTCTGGGAATTAATTTCCTAAACTAAAACATAAAAATATACATTCCGTGAATCTACGAATCAATTAATTAGGTACGACTTGTGAGTATTGTGAATAGCAAAAACATTATTTCTATAACTTGCAATTTGGGGACGAAATTCAAGTTGTAGCTAATTTTTCTTCTCCCTGGAAGTAAATTTTTTTGTAGTGTGTGATGCATTAATTTATTCTTTGTTGTTTCAACTAAGCTGAACTAAAGTTTATGCTACTTCTGTTCCAATAAGAAAGTTAGCCTTTGACTCGCTATTTTATGCAAGTTAATGTGGCAGAGAATAACGGTGAAAAAATAAGAATATTTTGGGAATGTTGTTAAAATTAAGGAAGATATTGTGGAATTATAACAATTTTTTATCATTTTGTATAATTTCAACCCATATATTTTTTTAGAACAGACGAAATTTTTTTAGATCATTTTTAACAGCACAAAGAAGGTATAATTCACTAGCGAATACAAGTAAATTAAATTGAATTGAAACTTTACAAAATTATAGTCAACTCACGTTATAAGAAAAAAGGTGAAAAAAGCGGGGTGGTGGTGGTGATTTCAGTGTTAAGATTTTGTTAAATGGAATTATGGAAGTGATGTTTGCGCTCTTTTTTATTTTATTTTATCAAAAATCTCTGCAGCGATTATAAAATGAAGGCGTTATGAAATCTCTGTGGTCTCATAAGTATAAAATCTTGATTTTCATAGCATCTTTTTTAAAAAAAATGCGAAGGTTATGAAACTAAAAACGAAATTGAACGATGATCTTAAATCTGTATGTACTTACGCTAATAAAGTTACTTGGAATTCATTATTAAATAAAGGAAATCATTTTATCTCATATCAAATGGTATTCTGTCACTTTAAAATGAGAAAATTGCGTTCACATCCAAATGAAAGAATTGAACATTAGGTATCGATCATTAAGGTTGAAACTTCACTAAGGAAGGGATTACAAAAATACAAGAAATACTATATTAAAACATAATATTAAATTAAATTAAAAATATAGTATTTAAATTTTAAAATATGATAGTTACTGCTATTCTTCTTCTTCTTCTTATAATAAAAGGCATTCTCTTCAAATATAATGAAACATATACTAGTATATAATTGTTTATTTCCTAGTCTAAACGTGAGGCTAGTGATTTACTTAACACACATTAATACAGTACGCTACAAATGTGGTAAACTTGCGTTTCATTTTCACATTATTCATCCCATGCATACAAATACTAATATCCATGCAGAGAGAACCGATTCCTCCTCCTCCTCTTGTCCCTTCATTTCTATTTCATTATCACTCCCCGACCCTTGTATATAAACTCCACAACAAACCTTTCAAAAAACAAAAAGGATTTTTTTTATAAAATAATATATTTTTAAAAAAACAATGGGAATAATGGATGGGAGAGTCATAGTCTCCGTTTTGTCCCTCCTCCTTCTAATGGGAGTGGTGGCGGAGGCAGGGGAGAAAACACTGCAAGCCGTTAATGCTTTCTGCGACATGACCCCTTACAAGGAAATTTGTATGGAGAAAATTGGGCCAGTGGCGCAAAACGACTCGTCTTCAACGAAAGATTACCTGATGGCTATGATTGAGGCGGCCGCGGCAGAGGTGAAGGCGGGAATGGAAGTGACGAACACTACCCATGTCAAGCCGGAGGAAGAGATCTATCACATGGCTAAGGATGACTGTAGCGAGTTGTTGGATTACGCCGTGGAAGAGCTACATGTAAGTTAATTTCGATATTAGGTAGTATTGTCTGTTTATGATCCGTCAATCTGATTCAATAGCCTTGATAATATTTTTTATAATTATTCACGATGTAACATAATATGACATTGACCCGTTTACATATGAGCTAGCAATTTGAATTTAAACCATTGAGCATGAGTTGTTGTTTACCCAATTGTTTTTACATTTGACGTTTCCTTTTTAACTACCCATAGTGCTCTTCACCAATTCTCAAAAGTCTTTTTTTTTCTGGAAAAGTGGTGTCCAATATATATCATTTTCTACGATCAATTTAATTTCTTTTACCAATCATTTGCTTTTACACTATTCATTCCAACATGGCAACATTTGAGGAATTTTATGACGAAAACTACACCCTCTCCCTCTATGACAATTATTTTTGTGACACTTCACAATACATCACAAAATTAGCTATGACAATCATTCTTAAACGCCAATAGGTATGGTTCTTATATGTGTTCATCCTTGATAAAATTTCTGAACCCGCATTCAGGATGCCCTATCAACCGTCAGCGACAACGATCTAAAATCCCTCGGTGACCGAGTCGACGATCTCCTCAACTGGCTCACCGCCGTCTACAGCTACCAATCATCCTGCATCGACGAGTTTGAGAACTCCGAGTACAAACCTGCCGTCCAAAACGGCCTACTCAATGCAACTCAGCTCACCAACAATGCCATCGACATCATCGCTAAAATCTCCAGCCTCGTGAACGGTTTGGACATGGGAGGAATCCTGAAGGACCTCAGCTCCAAGATCGGCATAAGTTCCTCGGAACCAAGCGACGGCAAGGTCAGCGGCGGACGCCGCCTCTTGGATAACGACGACGGCAGCAGCTTCCCGAGTTGGATGGAGGCCAGGTGATAGAATGTAAAACCAACACTAGTTCATATCATACTTCCTCCGTCTCACAATTAATTTCTTTTTTGCTTTAGACTCAATTTTATGCATGTTGATGTGACAGTATCTTTTGATTTCAAAAATCAAATTGTGTAAGATTTGCATGGGTGATGTCATGATTAATGTAAATTTGAAAATTTAACAGGAGTAAATTTGATAAATAAATGACTACATATAAAAAAATTATAAATAGAAAGTTATTTTAGAGACGGGCTTAAAAAAGTATAAAGTATTCTCTAGGACGGAGGGAGTAGAAAGATTAGAATTAGTTTTTTTATCCTGTTTTTATTCTATTACTAGGGATCGGAAGCTCATCGGGGGCCCAGGTCCGAACCCTGTGCCTGACGCGGTGGTGGCAAAGGATGGGAGCGGAAAGTTTAGGACAATTACCGACGCTCTGAAAGCCTACGCGCCGCCTAAGGGCGCAAACAACACAAAATACGTGATTCACGTGAAGGCGGGGATTTATGACGAGAGTGTTCTCGTTGATAAGAAACAGGTTAATGTGTTCATGTATGGAGATGGCATCGGAAAGACCATTATTACAGGGAAGAAGAACTTTGCACTCATGCACATTCAAACCTCGAATACAGCTACATTTGGTAAGTTTTTTCGATTTTCTAACACTTTGATTTTGCATATGGATTTAGATAAATATAGTAGTTGGAGTAAATTGAAAAGGAAAATAGAATGGGTAGATGCAAATGAAAAAATCTTATTAAAAAAATGAGTGTCATGTTGGTAAACCTGCTGTAATACTCATTCCAATGGAACGATATATACAACCTTGGATGATTGTGGTAAAAATTTCCTGGAT
>JAULKM010000007.1:314378-330722 GCA_032355605.1 Rubia tinctorum
ATTATGAGAAATGTCATTTTATGGTAGAACAAGGCATTGTCTTAGGCCACATTGTCTCCTCTAAGGGTATTGAGGTATACAAGGCAAAGATAGACACAATTCAAACTATCCCTTATTCTACTAATGTGCGCGAAGTGTGTTCTTTTCTTGGTCATGCAGGATTCTACCGCCGGTTCATCAAGGACTTTTCCAAAATTGCATTTCCTTTGTGCAAATTTTTTCAAAAGGAGGTGGAATTTGTGGTAGACGAGGGTTGTAAAGGGGCCTTCAATTTATTGAAGGAAATGTTAGTTTATACCCCTATCATTCAACCCCCTGATTGGTCCTTGCCCTTTGAGATTATGTGCGATGCAAGTGATTACGCCGTCAGAGCTGTGCTTGGTTAAAGAGTGGGGAGAGTGCCTCAAGCCATCCACTATACATTCATAACTCTCAATAAGGCCCAAAATAACTACTCTACAACTGAAAAAGAATTGCTAGCGGTGGTATTCTCTTTAGAAAAGTTTCAATCTTATTTGATTAGAACCAAAGTTATTGTGTACACTGACCATGCAGCACTTTGTCACTTGATGACCAAGAAAGAGGCCAAGCCGAGATTGATTAGATGGAATTTTCTATTGAGCGAGTTTGACTTGGAGGTCAAAGACAAGAAGGGTACGGAAAACCTTGTAGCCGATCATTTGAGCCGGTCGGTTCCATACCAAAAGGTTGAGGTTATGTCACCAATGAAGGAACATATACGGGAGGAGTTCCCCAATGAACAATTGTTCACAATTGGGAACCTCTAATCGTGGTATGCCGACATTGTAAATTTTCTTATCTCTGGTAAATTTCCTCTCCATTTTTCAAAATCTCAAGAAGATAGGCTAAAGAGTGATGCTAAGTATTATGTGTGAGATGATCCCTTTTTGTGGAAACATTGTGTTGATCAGGTTGCTGGGAGATACATCCCCAATCATGAAGTGCATTCAATTCTTTCTTTTTGTCATTCTTATGCATGTGGCGGTCATTTTGGAGCAAAGATGGCTGCTTGAAAAGTCCAAGAAAGTGGTTTTTTTGCCTACATTAAATAACCATGTATACCTTTTTGGTAAATCTTGTGATGAGTGTCAGAGAGTAGGAAATATTTCCTCTATGAATGCGATGCAGCAAAAACCTATATTGTATTGTGAAATCTTTGATGTATGGGGCATTGACTTTATGAAACCTTTCCCCAACTCTTTTGGCTTTACATATATTCTTCTTTCTGTTGATTATGTGTCAAAGTGGGTTGAAGCAAAACCCACTAGGACTGATGATTCTAAAGTGGTTGCAGATTTCTTGAAAAATAATATTTTCTCTAGGTTTGGGGTCCCTCGAGCCTTGATTAGTGATCGTGGCACCCATTTTTTCAATCGGACCATTGAGGCACTTTTGAAGAAGTATGGTGTTACACACAAGACATCCACCACCTATCACCCATAGACCAATAGCCAAGCCGAAGTTTCCAATCGTGAAATCAAGTCCATTCTTCAGAAAAAGGTTAATCCTAACCAAAATGATTGGGGTTCTCGGTTGAATGATACCTTGTGGGCATATAGGACGGCGTATAAGACACCAATCAGTATGTCACCCTACCGGTTGATCTTTGGGAAACCATGCCATTTTCCGGTGGAGATAGAGCATAAAGCCTATTGGGCGGTCAAGAAATTCAACCTTGACATGCATGATGCCGGTATGCACAGGAAGCTGCAATTGTAAGAATTGGAGGAGATAAGAAGATAATCCTATGTAAATTCTGAGATTTACGAGGAGAAAACGAAGGCTTTGCATGACAATATGATCAATAGGAAGGAGTTTTACGTAGGTCAAAAGGTCTTCCTATTTCAATCCCGCATTCACCTGTTTCCTGGTAAATTGAGGTCACGGTGGATTGGTCTATTTGAAGTGGTGAAAGTTTTTCCGCATGGTGCGGTGGAGATCTTAGATCAAGCTAAGTCCAAATCCTTCAAGGTGAATGGACAACGTTTGAAACTTTACCATGAAAGTTTTGTGCCAGAAAATGGAGAAGATGTTGATCTTCTTGATCCAGTTTGTGAGTAAACCCCAAGAAGGGAGGTAAGTCCTGCCGATGACGTTAAATAAAATTGGTTTTGATCATCCAGATTGTCACTCTAGACCTTCCGTTGGTGTTGTTTCTATTTAAGTTTTTGTCGTTAATTTTATTATTTTGTCGTGTTCATTTCACGGGTGTGTTTTTCCATGCTTTTACAGCCAATTAAAGTCCATTGCACCATTTAGAAGAAGAAGTGAAGGAAAGGAGAAGGGAGGAAAGGTTTTGAAGTTGGTAACTTCTAAATTTATTTTAAAAGTGTGGGATGACCCTGTCAGTCGCGAGTCGCAACGAATGGGGGATTTTTAACAACTCCAGGTATCATTAGTTCGCGAGTCACGACAAGCCTATCGCGAGTCGAGATATCCTGTCACGAGTTGCGATATCCTGTAGCGAGTCGTGATGGTATCGTCGCGAACGCGACAAAAATCAGAAGTTTTGGCAAAAATTTGAACTCCCGGTATCTTGTTTTTGCGAGTCGCGAATCGTGACAGACATTTTGCGATCGTGACAGAAATCAGAAAGATTTTGGAAATTTTGCAACTCCCAGTACCCAAGTGTCGCGACTCGCGATATGGGCGTCGCGATCGCTATGGCGGTTTGACTTCTTAAAGGTTGTTGAATCCAACGTCATAACTCGTGACACTACTATCGCGAGCGCGACGCTGGGTGTATTTGAAAAAATGGGCAGAAACCCATTAGTTTCATCTTCCAAAAACAATCTCCACCGCCGAACCACCATCCCACCACCCCTTCCTCACCGAATCCATCCAGATTATTCCATAAAAACCAGCCAAAAATGTTCACCATCACAAACCCTCCTCAAATTCGCATCAATCCCACAAAATCATCCAACCTCTAGTTTGAATTTGAAACCCTAGAAATTGGGGATTTCAAATTATAGGGTGTTCAACCTTTGGCATTTTTGTGAGTTCAACGTATTCATCATCCCCATCATCAAATTGGTACATTTCTTCAATAGTGTCCTCTTGAATTGCTATATTTATTTAATTTGTGGATTTGTGTGATTGTGTTCATTTGATGAACTTTTGGAATATTGTTGATGTGAATAGGTTCTCGCTCTTTTGGCTGTGATTTTTGGTTGTGAATTTGATTGTAATTTTGAATGGGATTTTTGTGACTTGATTGTAGCACAGATTCTGTATGAAAATGTGATTGTGGAATGTGCTAAATTCTAGATTTTTGTGACTTGATTGTAATATGGATTCTGGATTAAAATGGGATTGTAGAATGTGGTAAATTATGGATTTTTGTGACTTGAATGTATGGGATTGTAGAATGTGATTTTGGCTGTAATTTTGACTGTTATTTTGACTTTGGCTTAAGGGTTTGATTAGGCTTTAGGGTTTGATTAGACTTTCACTTTGTATTTGACTTTGGCTTTAAGGTTGAATTAGTCAATAACTGTGATTATTGCATCTCTTATTTCCCTGTGCGCCTGATGTGGTTTGTTGTATTGAATAGATATGGCCCCAAAAAAAGAGCGAGATGAGGTCCTTCTGCCACACCTCCACCTCCTACGCCGGTAGCCGAGCCTGCACCCCCACCTCTCCCTGACAGATTCATGGGATTGCGTCGGATCACTGGCGCATATGTTGAGAGGTGGGATGTTTTAGCATCGAGGAAGATTCAGGAGTACTGCTTTGCTGACGAAGCTGCTTCGGAGGCCCTTCAGCCGAATGACCCAATCCTATGCCTCCTCGACAAAAGAAGTATACGAGGTTTCTTGTCTCGAGGAGCACCCACGTACAGGAGATACACCCTCTAGTTCTTATCCACATTCAGAACTTACACCGAGAGAGATGGAGTCCCCAGCGAGAGGTTCATTCAGTTTCACCTGAATAATCGCTCATATGAGATATACCTCTCAGATATTGAGGAGGCCTTCGGGTGGGACAGAGCTGAGATCCGGGCGAGATTCAGCCCGGAGAGAGATACTTCCACCATGGAGGGGAGCTTCTTGTTCTGGCACACCATCACGTAGAGGTCACGAATGTCAGGGACAAGAACAACATCATCATCTATCTGGCGCTTTGGTATGAGCACCGTCTCCTCTCCACCACTCTATTTTGTCACGCCAAGGTAACAATGTGCTGAATGACGAGATTCGGTTCCTTTGGGAGTTGATGAGCGAGGGCACGGGATATGGAGGATGGGCAGACATGTGGGTCACGAAGATCTTGGAGGCGGTGAGAAAAGAGAAATGCAAGATATCTTTTGGGGGCATGATCACCCTACTTGCAGAGCAACTGCACATCGCCTTACCTGATGGCCTTCAGCAACTTGGTCGGGGGGAGTTATACCGCATCACGTTGACCCGTATGGTCAACTTCCACCCGATTAAGACTATCACTAATCCACTTGCATTCCACTGGTTATATGGGGCTTGAGGTGTCCCTTTCATGAAACTTCCACAGCCCCAGCGTACAAAACTGGAGTTGGACACCCCAGTGAAGGATTTGGCGATCGAGCCAGATCAGGAGTGCATGCTGGGATTTATTCGGGAGCTTAACAACCTCCCTATCCATTATGACGAGGGTGTCTTGCCCTACACTATTGATTCTTTGAAGGATGCACCACACTCGCCACATCTGTCTCCACAGCACCAGCAGCCTGATCCGAGGCAAGAGGTCAAAGCGGACGCAGCCATCCTCAGCGAGCCTCAGCAGCCGCCCGCGGATTTCTTCTATAAGCTCCACAACTTGATCTACGACCACAACTTGTATGTGTCGCGGAACTTGTTGGACATGGATGATGAGATTGATCAGCTCACATCCAGAGTATGGGATATGGAGGCACGAGCTAGTGGTACAATGGGACCAGATCCCTGAGCAGAGAGGCACAAGGAGATGTGCTAGAGGAACGAGGAGTGGATGGTGCAGTATCAGCAACGCTATGGACATGGTGGTTCATCCTCACATCAGTGATTGTGAGCAATTTCCTTTCGAGTACCCCCTACTTCATTATATATTGTGTTTTTCCCTATTTTGTATACATTGAGGGAAATGTATTATTCTAGTATGGGGAGGGTTTACCATTCACTGATGATCTTTTGGTATGATTTTGGGATGTAGACTTGGAGATATATTTTTATTATTTTTGGGATGTTATATTTTCATGCATTCGGTTATTTTTATAGTTTTGACATGCGAAGCTTTTTGGTAATTTATGATTGGAAAAACACGGAAAAAGAAAAAATCATAAATTTGAAAATTTTGAAAAATAAATAGAAAATGGAAAATAACAAAAAAATAAAAATAAAACCCTCTAAGTTAAAAACCCGCTAAGTTAAAAACTCGAGAGGGAAATTTAGGCAACATTGGGGGCCCAGATAGACCAAAAACCCAAAAGGGCGGCCTAGGTAAAACTGAGACGCTAAATGTGGGTGAGATGTGAGCTGAAAGAAATATGATGTGTGTCTAGGATGAAAACCCTAAAGGGCTCTTAGGTAAATATCTACTCATTTGTCGGCGTTGGAGTCATAAGGTTGCGGTTGATATATGGATGAATTGGGTAGCCTAACATCATCGGACTTCTTGGGATTGGGAAACTTAGCGGGAAAATGAAGTAGGGTTATAAATTCTTGATTCTTTGTGTAATTCGTTTTGGTTGATATATTGGTATGAAGTGATGTACGTGCTTGAACGTCTCATATGATTTTGACTTCATTTTATGCCATTGGATTTTGGGATTAGCAAGTTAGGAAATTTGTTTTGATAGGTAGTATATTTTGGGTAGATTTAGGAATAAGGGTTGTGTGTGATACAAACTTTTGGGAATTAACATATTGAGAGTTTTGTGAGACTTTCATTGGGGGGATATTAGAATTAGGATGGGGACATTTGAACATCTTTATGTTCTTGAATCTTTTCTTACTCGAGGACAAGTAAGGTTCAAGTGTGTGGAGTTTTGATATGTCCATATTATACGATGATTTTGTGATCATTTTGTAACCATTTTGGTATGCTTTTATTCTTTGGATGCTCCATTTTACCTTGAAATTCTATTACTAGAGTTAAAAGCAACCTTAGCGCTCTTATCACTTTTAATACAGATTGTGAGATGAGGTAATCATTGGGAGATTTGAAGACCATGAAAACAACATTTTGAAGACAATGAAGACCTTGAAGACCTGAAGAAGGGAGGAGGAGACAACTACACTTAGATCAAAAGGAAGAAAACATGTGAGGGAAGCTTACTCTGCCCGTCATAAATCGTGGCGCATGTGTCACGAGTCGCGATGGTCCTCTGCCCAGATCTGCTTTTTGGACTTTTTGTACTATAAATATTCTTTTATCTCCACTCTTTCTCCCGATTTCTTAGCCATAAACCCTAGTTTTTCTTCCATTTTCATTTTGCTTTCTTCTTGATTTCATGTTTGAATTACTATTGTTATTTAGTATGGATTCTAGTAGCTAGACTCATTCTTGGGAGCAATTGATTAAGGCTTCCAAGCCCATGTCTTGAGAACTCTATGTAAGCTATTTAATGCTTTGCAATTGTGTATTTTTTGTGCTTGAATTTGGATGTTGAATACATTAATGATGTTGGAAGTTTGAGTATATGAATTGCTTGTATGATTACTTGTTAGGGTTTGGAGAAAATAGCTAATTCTCCATTCTTTTGATATGAAATCCAAAGGCATGAATTAGTGCTTCTAATATGGTTGATGATTTGATGAATGCTAGATAAATGTGATAATGTCGAATTTTTTATCATGTTTGTTTTGTGTAGCAAATAGGAGAAGTTTATGAACATTGAACGTTCTTGACTAATCTTGTGTAAATGCATGAATTGGTTCAATGCTTAGACACAATGTAGTATTTATGAAAATTAATGGCATTAAGCACGAAGAATCAACAAGTTTGGATTAATAAAACAAAGGAAGGAAGAATTAGCTAGTTGCTCCAAACCCTACCACATAATCATACAAGCAATTCATATAATCAAACTTCTAACACTATTAATGAATTCAACAAACAAATTTGAGCACAATAAATACACAATAGAGAAAGCATTAAATAGATAGAAATGATTCTCAAGACATAGATAAAGAAGCTTCAATCCATTGCTCCCAAGGATATTACTACCCTAGATTAATAAAACATATAACTAATCTAAAAAACTAAGAAAAGAAAGAAGAAGAAATTAGGGTTTGAAGCCCAGAAAATTGTAGGAAGAGGAAGAGAAAAGTATGTTGAAAAGAGAGGATAAGGTTGGTATTTATAGTACAAAAAAGAAGGAAAGACTTTTTGTCCGCCCGTCTGTCGCGACTCGCAACGAGACCATCGCTAGTCACAACGGAGCCCAGATTCAGCACCTTGATTTCTTTCTTCTCCTTGTCTCAAGTCATCCTCTTCACATCACTTTTCTTTAATCCTTCTAGTCTTCAAAGCTCAAAAGAAGGTCTTAAAATATTCAAAGATAGTTTTCAAAGTCTTCCGACATTTGGCTTGTCACACAAAATCCCATAGAAAAGTAATAAAATCGTAAAGTCGCTCTTAACGTATCTTAGATAATTTCAAGGCAAAATGCCACATTTAGAGCACAAAAGTGTACAAAAGTGAATCCAAAAATCCCCCAAAATAACCGTATAAAATGGACACATCACCAGGTCTCGCCCTCGCAATGCTACTCCTCGCCATCGCAACACCACTCCTCTTTGCCTCACCGTGAAGCTTCGTCAAATCGGAGAAGATGCCTCTTCTCTTTGTGGCTGTTGCTCGTCGCTGACTGAAAATGCTTCCGATTTTTCGGAGAATCACTGCAAATCGGCATGCCAACGAGCTAGGGCACGGTATGGCACGGAATATTGGAGAATCACTACGAATCATAGAGTTTGACTAGCTTGCCGAAGGAGAAGAAACGCTGACGGAAACCGGTGGTTTTGCGATGGAAAACGTAGGCGGAGGCAGTGAAAATACGGCAGAAATCGAGGGGAAATCGGTGGACAAAGCAAATCAGAAAAATTTGTCGAAAAATCCTTGAGATTCTGGCGTGTGATGGTGGTTGCTGGCGTTAGGTAGCGGTTTCCGATCAGCGGAAAAGAGTTTTGATCGGTTGCAAAAAATTAAAAATTAAAATTCTGAAATTTTTGTGATATAATCTATAGTAGTTTGATAATTGGACATAAAGTTCCTAAATTTATTAGCATATTTTGAAAAAAGCTTATCCCATATGAAATTTCTTATAACCACAAAATAAACCCCGACCTAAAGTTTAGACTATCTAAAATAAGATTTTGTGTGATAATTATTGTATTAGGTTACACCAAAATGAAAATTAAATTAAATTAAAATTTGAATATCTATAAAATTGTTTTATATTACTATTTATGGAAGAAAGTATATATAAATGGCAAAGTTTTGGGAAAAACTGTCTTCCCATAGACATTTGGAAAGACATAATTGAATTAGAATTATAAAAATGTAAAAGGTTTTAGTTGCAATATTAAAATTTTATTATACAATATTCATTAGTTATAAGATTTTTATCCGATTAATTCTATCCAAAAATTCTATCTTGATTTCTTCTAATTTACCGTTTAAACGTTGGTTTTTCCATAACTCATGAAAATATCATTTTTAAAAGACGATCTCTTTATAAATTATCAATTTATAAATTAGCAATATATAGTTCATAGTTTATATATATTTTTAATAATGATATTATTTTTGTGTAAATTTTATTTTTTATCGTTAAATATATATATATATATATTATATAAATATAAAAATATATGGACAAATAGTATAACAAATTTATTTTTCAATTTTTATTTATTAATATAATATAATATTTATTAAATGAGTATGTCTCTTGAAAGACGGTCTTTCCATAAGTCATAGAAAGACCAATGTTTAAAGTGTAAATTAGAAGAAATTAAGATAAAGTTTTCGGGTTGTATGAACCGGGTTATAAAATTTATAACTACTAATCGTTGCATCATAATAAAACTTTAATATTGCAACAAAGACCTTTTGCCTTCTATTATTATAATTAAACCCCGTCTTTCCCAAGACTTTGCCTTTAGCGAATTAATAATTTATTTTTACATATATTAACTGACAAATGCGACACTGTCATCAATGGAAAATTTTGTTGCATTGACTTCAGTTAAATAGATCTGTTGAAGGTTTCTAATTCTACAACATTACAGTATAAAATGAAAACTCCCTTTCTTGGTGACTACATTTTTCACAAATTGTACGTAGCATTAAATAATACTCCGTATGCATGACATAAGTGCAACAGATATTTGGAACTGAAAGCTTTGACAATACTGATGAAAATGATACCAATATCATAGTATAGAATAGGATGTCTTAACAACAAAGGGTACAGAAATTTAACCAGTCTAATCAATAAAGATATGAGAAATTAACAAACAATAATATAGAAACGGGTGTTCATGTTCGAGTGCACAATAAATTATTTAAAAATCACAATTCGGTTCCTACTTTATTTTATCTCCTCCCAATCACGTAGGCACCCATACAAGTATCATCTCCCAATACTCTTAAGAGAATGTATTGTATATCCATACATACCCTTTTAACTTTTTACCTTAATTGATATATTTTTTAAAAAAACTTAAATACTAAAAATTAAAACAAATAATAATTTGTATTTGAATGTGAAAATATAAAAAATACATTTCTTAATTTTTACATTTAGTGTGTATTTTAACAAATGTAGTGTATAAGTAAAAAATACAGTATAAGCTTATTGACAAGTCACCTGTCATGAGACCCACTCCACTTTTAAATCAGTCAGTTTATTATTATTTTCAAGCGCAACTACACTCAAAGCATCATTCTTACTACCTCTGTCCCAGCTGCATGTGCAGCTCACGCTGTTCAAGAAACATATTTGACCGTTACTATCTTTACCTACGTATAATAACGGCAAATAAAATTTGATATTTAGAAACTACTCATTAAGACGAATTGTACAATATCACATACGATAATATTATTGTTCACATATCTATTCAAATATGCGATCAAAGTTTGAGGGGGAATAGTGGTGAAAAAGTAAGAGTGCAAATACAGGTGGGACAGAGGGAGTACTCGGTATAATAAAATAGTAGGCGATTGGGGGGGTAATAGTCGTGCAAGTATTTTCTCAAAGTCTTCCCCAAATATCCGTTTGACCTACATAAAGAATGCGGCAGTTTCAAGTCTGAAGTTAGAAGCCAGGATGCGCACAAGTTGCTTATGTTCGTTGGTGAGATAAATTATTGATCAGACCAAATGAAGATTACTGGATAAAATGGTGGTGTTTGAAAAAAGGGAAACAAATATTTATGAATCATGTAGGAATCTACTAAACTAAATTGCACTAAAATCAAACATAATGAGAAATAGGGATATAAGGTCAAAAACTAGGTTAAAATCAAAATTTGACTGAGCTGCAGATAAATTGGAAAGGCTCAGTGAATTTTCGTTTTGAAGGGCAACCATCAGTGAAGAACGTACTCTTTCCATACTTCTAGTTGATGCTCTAAGGTAAAAGGTAAATCCAATCCAAAGAACAAAATCGAAGTGTGTTAAACTTATGAGATTACAGTATCCAAATGACAATCTTGGCATGAGGCATGATTTCGAACCATAACCTGCAGCAACCATTCTTGGAAGCAGAAAAAGTATTTAATGGAAATCTAACACCGTCTAACTTGTAAGGGCAGGGTAAAGAATAGCATACACAACAATGATGTTATTGATCAGCAGTTGCAGCCAGAGGTTGGAGAGCTTTTAGGGGATTCATGATAACGCCATCTATCAAACCGTACTCTTTTGCTTCTTTGGCGCTCATAAAAAAATCACGATCTGTATCCTGGTTGATCTTCTCGAGGCTCTGACCAGTATGGTATGCTAAGTACCCATTCAAGTTTGCCTTGTGATGTAACATTTCATTAGCCTGCAAGCCGGAAGTATATGTCAGTACAAAATGCACCAAACTACGTCATACTATCCAGAACAAACAGAGAAGACAATCATGTTTTTGTTCCAGAAGGGAATGGTTAATGTCTTATTAAAAAAACGTGCACGGTTGTGAAAGAAGAATAATGCTCAACTATCATGCAATTACTGTGCTAAGCTTAATTGAATAATGTAGTTGAGTGTCACCTGAATATCAATGTCAGTCTGACCACCTTGAGCTCCACCGAGAGGTTGATGGATCATTATCCTTGAGTTCGGAAGGCTATATCGTTTTCCTACAGTTTTCATCACATGAGTCACAATGATATTGGATAATCAGCAAGCATAAATAACATAAGAAGTTACAACTGATTTGCAGATTAGCTTTCTACCTTTAGTGCCGGCGCTAAGTAGAAAAGCACCCATACTGCATAAGAAATTAACACAATTAGATAACAGTGACAATGTCATCATTAACAAGCAAGAAAATCCATGGTTGAATATTCTTTAGTTCACTTCCACAACCTAGTCTAGGTTCCATGCTTATGAGTCTGAACTAAAAAAAGAACTCCGTCAGATTGCTCGTGCATGCTGCAGTTGACTAATTTCTAAGGCCATCTGAACACATCTCTAATCACTCACTATAACCTACATGAATAGGCACCATCAAAAAGTAATATCACTTTTTACAAAATTATGGCTAATAGGTCCATTATTCTTAGCCTCATTAAAGACCACGGTGAAAATTATAAGGCTTCTCAAGAAAAAGAATCACAATTCAGTAAGCTATATGCATAGAGTTTAAAGAATGAATATGTCAATAATCACCTAGCTGCTAGTCCCACGCAAACAGTTGAAACATCAGGCCGAATGTGCCTCATTGTGTCAAATATTGCCATACCTGGAAAAAATAGGTCAAAACAAATTCATGATGCTAAAGAGAGTAATATGAAACTTTGAATTAAAGTAATGGCAACACCGAAAAGGAAATTACCAGCAGTAACTGATCCACCAGGAGAATTGACGTACATGACAATATCCTGTTGAAAAGATCATAGAGTATATGTCATATATGCAGCCATAAACAAGTAAATTATGGCTTAATCAACAAAACAGATTATAACTTTCTTTACACACACATAGAAAAGGAGTTGCTCTAAGAAAATAGTCTAAAGTCAGAGCTTGTCAATTAAAGGGTTTATTAATTCTTTAAAGAAGAGGGTAAAACACCATCAAATACCACTATTGGCAACTTTTAACACTAAGATGATCACTCATTAAACAAAATAATAACATGCTTTAGATTTTCGCTCACGCATTAGAAATGAGATGAACTATCAAAAAGTAGCCGTAACATGTTAAAGAATAAATGCTTCTTCTTTCATGTGTGCATGTAAATCGGTAGCAGCCCATTGCAAATTATAAAGCACCAAAAATCCGTCATATCAGAGCATACCTTAGTAGGATCAACAGCATCGAGATAGAGAAGCTGAGCAACAATGATATTGGCCATATCGTCATCCACCGCCCCACCACAACGTATGATTCTCTGGAAAACATTAAAATCATTAGATATGAATCATATGATACTGCGGAAGGAAAAATATTATGAGGAGAAAAGATGCTTACGTATTGAAAGAGCTGGCTAATAACACTCTGGAACCGCTCTGCCACCATGGGAGGCGGCCCTTGTGGCCCTTGCGCATAGGCAGGGAAGTACGGTGAGCTAGGAACTTGCAAATCGTCCCTAGTTTTGGATTTAAAAAAATGCAGAGTCAGACTACTAGATATAATCAGCAGAAAAATCTCACAACAATAACACAATCAGTTATACGCGCATCGTTTACTAAGACTATATCATAACCCCTTCATTCCACAATCCACATAAAGAGCTATGTTTTGCCACTGGACAACTTATCTCAGTCGTTTGAGTGATCGTACAACAGTTTTAATCCAATAAACTACTATTCAAATTAAAGGAGCACTTCTCATGAATTTGAAGGATGTTATCGAAATCTCAATCAGATATTCAAATTTACTTGAAGGAATCAAGTTTGCAAAAACATGGAGGAATTCGATTTACACAACACCAGTCGCATCCAAACACTGCTGTAAGTGAAAGCTGAATTATCCTTTCACAATTCGAGTTTTTATATCGAATTTACAAGTTGCAATGCAGTGGAATACCTAATGGACCAAAGCCCCGGCGGTGCTGCGGCGGTTGGTGACCACGGGTCAACGGCGGAGTAGACGGCCTTGGCGGGCCCCACCCAGAGCTTGTTGCTGTTAGGGTTTATCTTCTTCAACCTCCTGACAAAGTAACAGCAGCAACAAAATTCAATTTCTCTAATCAAACAGCTCGTAATTACCTGATAAACAGAGGGGATTCGAGTCGAAATCAATACCTGGAGGAAGGAAGAGAAATTGAATTGAGCTGGGGATAACAACAGCTGGAGTTCGGCTTGGGGTTTAAGGAGGAGGAGATGACGGCGGATGCAGAGCAGCTTGTAGAGAGCGCCATATCTCCGGCGGCGGTGGGGGCGGCGAAGTACGGCAGCGGCTTATCCGAAAGAAAATATAAACTCCAAAATATTCAAATAGCTCTGGAGATTCCCCGGCAACTGCAAAGTTGGAACTTGGAGATATTTATCTATTTTTAATTTTTGTATGGTTAATTATCAATTTATCAGTTTTATTATCAATAGCATGCCTAACTTTTGTTTTCTCCAAGAACAAAAATATCAACAACAAATCCACCATTTACAAAATAGAAATTTCGATCGATTATACAAAGTGACATTTTTATTTTTATTAGCTAAAGATTTACATAATATTTGTATACTGGTATTGTATTGACGAGACACGAACTTAAAACTTACTATTTTTATCTATTTTAAACTTGTGACTTTTGTTTGGTAAAAGAAAAAAAAAGTATATTCTCATATCATAGGTATGCTAAAGCAATTTAAAATATACTCTACACGTTTCAACTTAGGTATTCAAGAAACACAGTTTAAACTTCTAGTGTGGTTGGAGCTTTCCATTTTGAATTTCGTCCATTTAATAATTAGAATTAAATGCCATCAAATTAGTAGTTAAAGAATGTGTTTGATAAAACTTATAAGATATATCTAGTGTTTTTATTTCACGAGACTTCTTCTTTTTTAAAATTTAAACCGTCAATGACGGGGATGTTTGGGGATCCAACCCTTCATGTTGATTATCAGATTAGCAAATAGCCTACATTTAATTGATCTATTACAGCGAGATATGAGCTAGACTAATTTACACATAGACACTAAATATTGCATTTAGAACAAGAGTATATGTGGCAGCATGAAAAAAAATCATAAATATGATACATAATATACGAGGATCCATACTCTATGTTGGTCCTCCACTATAAACCATCTGAACAGCTCGATCTGAACCCGTCTTCCTGATTTGTTGACCAACTTGAGAAGGCGTCTCACCTCGAAGCCGACACAGTAGATAGCATAAAACATGTAAGAAAACCCATAACCCGCCCCAAATTGAACTACCCAGTTCCATCTAGCCGGAATCTATCAATCTGTTCTGAACTCTCACATCAGTGACGCCAAAAGTTAGTAATTAAACAATTTTTAACTCGGATTTCTCCTAAATCTAGTGTGGGAACAAATCGAAAACCAAACATGTTTATCCGTGGTAAGATCACCGGAAAAACATACTTTGGTACATGAAATCTAAATCTGATGCTAAAATCAAAATGAACCTAATTTTAAATGCCCAATGTTATCATTTAAAATTGAAATTTATATGCTATCCTCATTTTACTATTCTTAAACCTTAAAAGAAAAGAAAATCAGGAAAATTAAATAAAACTAAATCAAAAATAAAACCCACCACAAAAGTAAAAAAAGGGACTAAACCAATCTCAATGGCTCCAGCAGAGGAGGAACCTTCCGTAGTGGCGCGTGAGCGGCACACTCGGCAGTGGCAGCGCGTGGCCGGATTGATGGCGCGTGGTCAATTTCAACAGCGCGTGGACGCCGTTCTTGGAGCGTGAAACTCGGCGAAGCTTATCCTTGTAGAAAACCTCCAGATCTATACATATTTGACCATGAAACTTCCTAAATCTCGGTCAGTTTTCCAGATCGGGAAATGGTGCTCTTCGGTATGTCTCCAACCGCGGCCGCTACGTGGCTACCGTAGCTACAGCCAACCGCTGTTAGAGACAATATCGACCTGAAAATGAGCCTAGAAAAGGATTTTTGACATTGAGAAAATGGGTTTTCTTCGTTTGTATCTGGAAAGAGATTTCAAATAGCGGAGCAAAAAGAAGACCTAGTTTGGGAAGAGGGGGGAAGAGAGGTGTGGTGGTGGGTGATGGGGGGAGGCCGCCGGAGGAGGTCAGCGGCGGCGGCCTCCCCTGGAGTTAAAAAGGTATTAGGTTTTCTTCTGGATAGAAAACTGTGGGTAGAGAGAGAGAAGGGCGACTCACAAATGGCTTTTTATCTCACAATGAATATTATAATGTCGCTGCTCATAATTTGGGTAATATTAATTTGCACATAGTTACAAATTAGTAATGAATATCATTAATTAGAAAATGAACATTATTTTACAATCAAATTCGTACCATGTCCATAAGTTTATGGACATGTTGAATTTTTGATTTTTTTTGCAATTAACTGATAAATGTGAAAAATGACCTTACATATATTTTAAAAGTGACTAAACAACCCTGAATTGTCAGAAAGTGCCAAAATAATTCTGCAATTTTAGCATTAGTTTTAACATCAGCTAAACATAATGGTAGCATTTAACGAATATTTAAGACTGTTTCAGCCCATTCGAGAAACACTCGAAATTGTTGAATCACTTTCAAATAACTCATAGTTGTTTGAGCACATTCACAAAAACATAGATTTATTTTTGTGTTTCTCCCTAATTAATATTTTTTAAAAAGGTTAATCAAAGATGAGGGCTTGTCCAGTTCAACTGAATCAAAGCTGAGTTGAGTTGAGGTGAATTTATTGGAGTTGAGAAGAGTTGAGTTGAGATGAGTTGATTGGTGCTGAGATGAATTGAGAATAGCTGAGAAAAGTTGAGAAGAACTGAGAAGAGCTTAGAAGAGGTGAGAAGAGTTGAGAATAGCTGAATTGAACTTAACTGAGTCAAACTGAACTGAAATGAATCAAATTGAGTGAATCAAACTAAACTGAAATGAAAAAACTGAACCGAACCAAATCAAACTAAACTGAATTGCATCAAATTGAACTAAATTGAATAAAAATGAACCGAACTGCATCAAAATGAACCCAA
>JAULKM010000007.1:330822-348813 GCA_032355605.1 Rubia tinctorum
GGCTACCGTGACTTACCTCTCACATGATGACTGTGGTGTCGGCTGGTGTGGGCTGCTGAGGGCGAGCAGTAATCGCCTGGTAAATTAATTTCTGTCTCTATAGTTGATGAAAGTTCTATTTTAGCTTTCTCAACAGCTTCCCGCAGCACCCGACTCCTTGAAAAACAGTATTTTAATAAGTTATAGAAAAATTAAAATTATAATGAGATGGTCTATCGTGAGGAAACCTAAATTTTAATCAGAGACTTTTATGCAATTCTAACTATATTCTAATTCTACAGACCTATCTTGAATAATTTTACAAGAGACTATCTCTAAACCTAAACCTAATATTTTCCAGAGATTTGTTTGTCCAATTTTTTTCATCATTTTTAAAGAGTCGGAGTATCAAAGAGATCCGCGCTGATACCTAATGGACCAGAGCCCCGGCGGTGCTGCGGCGGTTGGTGACCACGGGTCAACGGCGGAGTAGACGGCCTTGGCGGGGCCCACCCGGAGCTTGTTGCTGTTAGGATTTATCTTCTTCAACCTCCTGACAAAGAAACAGCAGCAACAGCTCGTGATTACCTGATAAACAGAGGGGATTCGAGTAGAAATCATTGCCTGGAGGAAGGAAGAGAAATTGAATGGAGCTGGGGGTAACAACAGTTGGAGTTCGGCTTGGGGTTTAAGGAGGGGGAGATGACGGCGGATGCAGAGCAGCTTGTAGAGAGCGCCATATCTCCGGCGGCGGTGGACGGCGGCGAAGTACGGCAGCGGCTTATCCGAAATAAAATATAAATCCAAAATATTCAAATAGCTCTGGAGATTCCCCGGCAACTGCAAAGTTGGAGCTTGGAGATATTTATTTATTTTAAATTTTTGTATGGTTAATTATCAATTTATCAGTACCATTATCAATAGCATGCCTAACTTTTGTTTTCTCCAAGAACAAAGATATCAACAACAAATCCACCATTTACAAAATAGAATTTTCGATCGATTATAAAAGGTGACATTTTTATTTTTATTAGCTAAAGATTTACGTAATATTGGTAAATTGATATTGTATTGACGAGACACAAACTTGAAACTTACTACTTTTATCTATTTTAAACTTGTGACTTTGGTTTGGTAAAAGAAAAAGAAAGTAAATTCTCATATCATAGGTATGCTAAAGCAATTTAAAATACACATAGAACCGTTTATTCTTTAGAAGGGAGAGAATATCACACTTTCACAATTAAAAACGTTATAAAGTCTAGTCTTTGATAATAAAAAATAAAGTCTAGTCTAGCTCAAAAAAAATTAAATAATTGAACCTTACTTTTACAACTTAGGTATTCAAGAAACACGGTTTAAACTTCTAGTGTGGTTCGAGCTTTCTATTTTGAATTTCGTTCGTTTAGTAACAGGAATTAAATGCCAACAAATTAGTAGTTAATAAAGAAAGTGTTTGATAAAACTTTTAAGTTATATCAAGTGTTTTTATTCCATGAGACTTCACAGGCAGCTTTAGTTGTTTTGTAAACTGCTACCTAAGAAACTTGCTATTCCATAAGTTGATTCGTATAAAAAAAAGCAGAAGTTGATCGACAGTTTCAAAACAAACCAACTTCACTTATAATCACACGTGATCAGCTTCGAAAACAAACCAATTTCGCTTATAAACACGGCACCAACATCATATAACAAATTTATTTCTCCAAAAAAATGCTCAACTAATACATTAGCAGTATACTAGGTATACTTTCACACAGTCAACATCCTGCTCTTTCTAATTTCCTAACAATGACCAAAATATACCAGTCCTTGAAAGCCAGAACATTACCAGATCTTAAACATGGTATTCCCAACAAGAATAGTGCCTGAATATGGCAGAACCCTAGAAGCTAAACAGCAGCTAGTTCCAGATGAATAAATCCAAGAACCCTACTCTCCTCATTACACTACTTTCGCATTACGAGATGAATTCCCCATTTATTCGAGAGATTAACAAGAAAGATGTTGCATGAATCAGTCTCACTGGACTGCCTTGTAGCACTGGAGACTGCAAAGAGGAAGCTTTGTCTTTGAGTCCCGGTACTTGAATGGATTGTTACACGATGGACCCGCGCATTTTTCACGTGGAGGAGGATAACTGCAAATTTGGGAAAGCCATATTTAGTACAATCGATTATAAATGGAGCGAAAAGCACAAACATGGATACTTTTCTTTTCTTTACAATACCTGGTAGGCTTCGAATCGAATAACTTAGGCAGCCCCATTTCCTCAGGGAAAGTGATGCGAGTTCCAGTAGGGCCGATGACCCATCTAATGGTACTCGCTGCATGCAGTTGAGCATTAGCAGCTCTCGCCTGCAAAAAAATAAGATGAAATTCATATTATATTGCGTTCAACTGTTTGTCAAAGACGATTAGAATAATAGATGATACATACCTGAGCCAGTTCTTCTTGCCGCTTCTTTGCTCTGTCTTCTCGCTTCTTCCTACTAGAATCTTGACCGAGAACTTTTTTTACTGTCTCCTCCTACATATTTTATTATGTCAATTCATTACTACACAGAAAAGTGACAGGAAAAAATACCACCAAGCAGACCAAATATACATACATGATGTGCAGTGTTTGCCTTCTCAGTCAATATCTTTCGTCTCTGAGCAGCCTCGGCTTTCTTAACTTGCTGCTCAGTCTCGGTCAGTTGCTCTTTTTGCTCTATACAAAGAATATAAATAAGCACATATTCAATAAAATTCAGAGAGATGATAGAGATGGTGAAAATATTATCATTTTCAGAGGGAAAAATATCACCAATCACATTGTGAATAAATAAATACTGAGTGAAGATTGTCCAATATTATTATCACTACTCTATAGATATACCCTGAGAAAACTGAACGCGGATATGGTGAAAAGAAACTACTTACTTCGTGATGGGGCTGGTGGCAAACCATTTGGAAACTCAATTTGATTGGCATCCGACACAGAATAAAGGGCTCTCTGACGCGTGGTCATTGCAATTTCCCTCTTGATTTCTGTAGGTGAACCAGAGCTGTCCTTTGACTGCTTCTTCCTCTTGTTCTTCCCTGGAGCCTCAGTATCCGACACCACCACCACCTCCTCCTCATAATCAGTGTCTTCCGAACCTTGGTCTGATCTGGATCTCTTGCCATCTTTGCTAGACCTAGTACCTTGGTCTAATGTTTCATAATTTCCACCTTCAAGGTTCCTTGAAATACTCCTTTGTTTCTTGATTGATTCATCATCAAACCTCACAACCTTAGGAATTCTGATCTTTTCTAGATAACGAAGCTCATCATCATTCTCGTCATCAAATGAGTCGTCCAAAACACGCCTCTTGGGGACCCTCTTGCTCTTGCGAACCTCACTTTGATTGTCAAAGCCATTATTTGTTGCCATCCTCCCTGTTTCTTCCTTACTAAAATGTGATTTGCCTCTTGAGAAATCCTTCGATGTAATCCGTTGTGAACCGCTCATCTTTTCTGGAGGAGGATTATCTACAATGTCCTGCGATTCAAATAAAGCATCAACAGTCAATAAATACATCTAGATTAAGTAAACGCTAAGATATTATGGAAACACGATTGACTTAGCAGTATTTCCTTATCCACAATTATAATATACCACGTGTCTATCAGAATATTACTCAATATGCTAAGATAACTATAAAGCAACGAAATAGGCTGAACATCAATTTCTTTGTAAATAAAACTAAGCACGTAATAGTTACTCGGAACATGTGGCAGAGAATTCTTTTGAAGCCATAAAATCAAAGTAAAGCACAATAGAAGCTCATGACCATCAGCAAGTAAAATCAGAGAACAGACTTTCTTCCAAGCCACCAATTTTCATCATAGTTAGCACGAAACCTACTGATGCCCAAACCGTTTTACATAAAGCTTATGCAGTCCATGTATTTCATACGCACATAAAAATGCTTCCGAGTATAAACAACTGACAAACCTGACGGACTGACTTCTGCTTAGCCCGAGGCCCATCAGACGACTTAGAAGCCTTGGTAGAAAGTCCAAGGTTTGATGCAGGAGTAGAATTGGACTTCGCTTGAATCGTACGAGTGACACCTCCAACTTTAAGCTTAACCCTTTTAAGCTTCCTCTCACTACTTAAACTATCCAGAGGCTTCATTTGATCTCCACTATTACCATTGCTTTGCGGCACATCAGTTCCATTGTCCTCCCTTTTAACCTTTTTACTACTATGAGCATCCTCGTCTCTTGACATACATTGGTTAAGGCTGAACATTTTCCCTCTAAAATTGGCATCACCAGTGTGCTCATCACTCGATACTTTACTCACATCATCCGAGTGCGGAACAGATGATAAAGGCGATACATCATGGCTTTCGCTAAACACCTGCGGCTCAGGTCTAGGTCGCCGTGCAGTCTGGCTCCTCTTCTTTCTAACCATACTCCCATGACCATCAAGTCGGGAACCATTCAGTTCCTCCATAGCAAGATCCGTTCTTGATCCAAAGTCCAACAATGCGCCAAACAATTAACCAAGACTGCAAAAGAATCCACATTATTCAGCACAAAATTGAGTAACCATGACATGCAATAATTTTTGACAAACCAAGAGTAAACATGTACCATATAAAGTATTCACAAAAACAACAGCAATTCCACAACATTGAGCCAATTAACAAAACCTTCGATACAAATTATACAATGCATCACATTATCCATACTCTAACCAATAACCATGCATTAAAAAACATAAGCTAAACCCACATCCAAATATATTCCTCCAGAAACATCAATAAACAGAACCATATCAAACCGATGCCCTTTACCTCCGATACCAAATCGCAATCCAAACCACCAAAAAAACACAAAGAACCAACAATCAAAACAACCCAGAAGGGCGAAAAAACATAAGCCCACCTCCCCAATTCCAAATTACACCGAGAAACAGCAATAATTCAAATTACCTCCCAATTCGACGATGAATCCGAGAACCCACTTCCAATTGAAGGGCTAGGACCAAAAGGGTAACTCCAGAATCCCAAACAGAAGTCGAGAATAAAAAGGGGCGAACAAACGACGCTTCTACAAGCAAAAAGAGGAGAGTTTTTGAGGGAGATTGAAACAGTAGGGCAACGAAAGAAGGGGGAGGTGAAGAAGAAGGAAATAAGAAGAGAGGGAATACGGGTAAGAGTAGGAGAAGTAATAGAGGCGCTGGTTCGTATAATCTTCTCCATTTTTTTGCTCCCTTAATGTTTTACGACTAATATCCGCGCCCCTCTTCTCTTGGAATCGGCTTCGCCCCACTCAGTCACTCGCTTCCGAGTTGACTCACCCCACCGCCCCCATTCCTTTGCCTTTCCTTTCTCTCTCCTCTTATTTTTTTCCCACATTCCTTCCTCTCTTCTACATGGCTGCAACGCCGTGCATGTTAGCGGCTTTTCAGTTTTACGCGTACGTTAGCAACTTGCAGTAGTAGTACGCAGTAGTAGTACAGGAGTTTTGTTCATATATCAATATAAACTCACCCACTTGTGTAAAAATTTGACGGTGGTGTTTTTGGACCTGCTTTCAAAATTCAACAAATGTTAGCAGGTCTGCCCACGTTGTCGCATAATACACATCATCAACCTCCATGCAGTTGTATCTTGTGGGAGCAGGCCGTTTCATGTCTTCTACATTTGATGATTCGAATGTAAAAGATATATTCCACATGCAATTTTCATATTATCACGGGTATAATCTCCCCCTACAGCAAAAACTATAATATATCTATTCAAAATACAATAATATATTTTTCTAGAGGATGAAATTGTAAAATAATCAATAAAATATATTTAAAATTTTATATATAGAGAGAGAAAAGTATGCAATTAAAATTATATAAAATTGCATTGTCTAAATTCAAAAATAAAATACAAAATAAATTAAAAATTACATCAATATACTTTTAAGACATTTCATTCTTAGTTCTAATGATTTACATATTTACTTGTGATATTTTTTAACTCTTCCATCCATACTTGAAGTATCATTGAAAAAGGATAAAATCTTGTAGATTATTAAAAATATTTTTATATTATATATTTTTTACTTTAAATAAATTTAATTTAAAGTATAATAATGATATTTATTTTATTAATTATAGTTGTTAGATATATAACACTTGTATTTAACTAAAAACAAACTTGAATATTGTAAAAAAAAAGTGTGGGACCTATCAACCTACACATGAATGTGTAGCTTGCCGCATTATTAGGTTAAAAAGATGACATGACAAGTCACACTACAACCTCTGGTAGCTTATCATTGGAGATGCTCAGGGTTATTTTACCACTTACAAATATATCTCATACATATTAAATACTCCATCCGTTTCATTTGATTTGAAACATTTCCTTTGTCTTTTTTATGGTTTTGGCTAGGGGTGGATTCGGTATAGTTACCCTCACTTTTTACCAATAACACATATCATACCAACAATGTCGGTATATTATTTTTAAAACCAATACCGTGTCAAATCATTGGCATACCAACACATTGGTATACATAAAAGTTATCGGTACTATATGGTATAATAGCATCAAATATAAGTTATAATGAATTAATTACTTGCTCATAAAACAAATTATAAATAATTAAAATTTTCTATTGTGTGATTTTAATTTTAGAAAGTTAAATATTCTCTAATCATCATAATAATAATAAAGTAATATAACATCAAAATAAGAATTATAATAAGTAGAGAAAGTCTCTTATTAGATCGACTACCGGTCGACTAATCATGAAAATGCCGTTTCAATAATTTGTAAGGACGCACTACAATTATTTTTACAATACGATACATTATAAAAGTTTTTTAAAATTATAGGATCGAACCTCGTTGCAATATATAAAAACAAACATCAAATTACCTCATTAGTTACATCAAATATAAAATATCTTCGTCTAATGGTTACTCGATCTAAAACAAGACTCCTTGTAATAACTAATAAGTAAGTTGTAATAAATAAAATAGAATTATGATTTTTTTTGTAAGGTTTAGAACAAAAATGTAAGTTGTCAAAAAATCTAGTTTAAGAAAATATTTTAAACTTTTACCAATATCTAACATATTGGAACAAAAATATAAATTACATATTTAAATTATTAATTTAGTTCTAATGTTAACAAATGACTAAGTCTTAAATAAAAACTCGTATTTCACATAATATTAGTTGTATTTTTAATATATAAAACATGTGGTATGATAATACCATGGTAATATTTTCTCAATACCATTACCATACCATACAAAATGTGTGGTACAGTACTACCATACCACATCATCGATTACCAACATTTTTTGTACAAATAGTACATAGTTCGATTGATAGGTTGGTAGATACGGTATTTTGGCTAAAAATGCAGCCAAAACACATCGAGTCACTAGGAGGTATATTTACAAAACTGATTAACGGGAGCTTTTTAATGCCATCCCGGAGTCCGTATACTTTACTTGGGGAGTCGCTGAAAAGCTCTGCAACCACCTCCTAGACAATTAAAGGGTGGACTAAACTCGCGAACTTTAATCTGGTAATCGTGAACTTGAGATGTTTTGCCCCAGAAGCATCAGTAGTAATAATTGGTAAATTAATTTCTGTCTCTACAGTTGATGAAAGTTCTATTTTAGCTTTCTCAGCAGCTTCCCGCAGCACTTGACTATTTTGGAAAACGGTGTTTTCATAAACAACGGAAAAATCAAGATTTAAATTATAATGGGAGGCAGACTAAACTTTAGGCAGGAACCTTTACGCAATTCTAACAATATTCTAGTTCCTGGGACCTACCTCGAATAATTTTACATGGACCTATCTCTAATTATTTTACAAGGACCTAAAACTAATATTTTTCAGGGATTCTTTTGTCCAAATGTTCCCATCATTTTCCCGCCGCTTCTGCAAAAAAAATGCATATGATCAGCGAATTTAAAATTATAAACATCAGCAACAAATAGAAAATTATCAACGAAAAATCATAAAACAAAATGTAGCAAAAATATATTTAAAAAACAAATAAAATAGCAAAAATTATATAAATTAACAAAAATTTGAAGAAAAAAACGTCGACAACAACTAAAAATATAAAAATATCAACAAAGATTAAATTATTGATTTTTTTTAAAAAACTACAAACATCAACCTATACCACCCAAAAGCTAAAAATATCAATTATTATCATCTAAATTTCACCCAAATAATGAAAAAGGTCAACGAAAGGAAAAAACACTACAAAAATCTACCAATCACCAAATAAATTATAAACATCAAATCTTATCATCTAAAACTCATCTAGAAAATGAAAAACATCAACGTGAGAGAATAAAAAAAACTAAAATCATCAACCCATATATCCTAACAACACTACAAAACATCAACTTGTATCAACTAAACTCACTTGAAAAATGAAAAAGATTAATAATTTGAGGAAAAAACCTAAAAACATCAATAAAAAAGTTACGGTATCTCAAGAGTATAAATTCTCCATGAAAATTGTAAAACATCTTTTTTTTGCAAATATCAACTAATATCACCCAAAAAGTTACAAACATCAACTCGTATCACCTAAACCTCACTTAGAAAATGAAAAATATCAATATTAGAAAAAAAATGCAAACATCAACCTATATCACCCCCATAAAGCTACAAACATCAACTCCTATCACCTGAACCTCACCCAGAAAACGAAAAACATCAACACGAGAGGGGAAAAATCAACTACAACTAACAAAACTTCAACTGACAACTAAAAATAATAAACATTAACTACCACTAACAAAACATCAACCGAAAATCATAAGATATCAACTACAACTAACAATATATCAACATCAAATTGAAGATCACAAACATCAATTACAAGTAGCAAATTATCAACTGAAAATTATGAAGTATCATCAAAACTTAATCTGTGAAATTAAATATCAACTCTCAGCATTAAAAAGTAAACACACACATTACAAAGTAAAACCTGCAATATGCTTTACAGAGTTCATAAAAAAAAATCATTTGCAATATGTTTTGGGGATTTCAATGTCCATAAAGTAAGGAATCAAGTACTGTGCATAAAATAAGGAACCACTTGATAAAGTAACCAAGTGCATAGAGAAATGAATTCATTACCTGAAATAACTATTCCTGCGTATCCTTCCTCCACAAAATAATAAAGCAACACAAGAGGCTTCGTCAAATCACAACCGGAGAAGTTTCGTCAAATAGCAAATCAGAGAATTTTCGTCAAAATTGGAGAAACTCGTTGTGAATCTTGAATAAGAGCAAATTGGAGATTGTCTTCAACAAATGTCGCAAATTGGAGATCGTATCTCGTTGTGTTTCGCCGATAACTACCGCTGGGAACCAAAAGAAGAAGAAATGCAGCGTCGGTGTCAAATTGCAGAGCCTAGAGTTTCGCGGCGTCGAATTGCAGAGAATTTCGGCGGATATTAGTGAATTTCCGGTGAAAAACCGAAAGAAAATCGGCAGAAACCGTAGCCGGTGGTGGTTTCCGATCGGCGGGAGGTTTTCGATTGGAAAGAGATAAAAATGAAAAATATGATTTTTTGTGTGATATATAGTATTTTGATAATTGCACAGTTGGTCCATAAAATTTCAGCATATTTATGAAAAAATCATCCCCAAAAAAACTTCTTATAATTACACAATAATCCATGGTATAAAGTTTAGACTGTGTAAAACAAGATTTAGTGTAATTATAAATTAAGAGTAAATTTGTGGGTTTCATTAATCGGATCATAAACTCTATAACGACTACACGTTGCATAATAAATTTTTAATATTTTAATTAAAACCTTTTGCCTTTGTATTATTCTAATTTAACCCTGACATTTCATAAATTTATGGAAATGCGAGTTTTCCCAAAATTTTCCCAATATTAATATAAAATTAGAACTCCCCTAGTTAATTAAGCTTTGATCGATTTATATTTAAATTGATTTATATAAATTGATTTATAATGAACTCCAAAGTAAATATTATCTGGAAGCTGTAACGCGCGCAGTTCATACGTCGCTCAACACCCGCCACCGCCCCCTCCCCAAACCGCGCATAGGGTTTATCCGCCACCCCGCAGATTCGAATTAGGGCTAATCGAACCTCAGAGATGTCAAAGAGAAAGCTCGGCTTCGAAGGTTTCGGCATCAATCGTCAACCAACTTACAACTTCGAGCGATCGCAAGCTCCGCAGAGGCTTTACGTCCCTCCGTCCTCCCGCGGCGCCGCCGCCGCCCACGACAATTACGAGGACACTGACATAGACAACATCAAGTACGACGATGCTTCTGGAGACGAGGAGAACAACGGTGGCGCCTCCACCGCGGACGACGACGAGATCGATCCCCTGGACGCGTTTATGGAGGGGATCCACGAGGAGATGAAAGCGGCGCCGGCCCCCAAGGGGAGAGACGGCGGTAGTAAGCAGCTGGATAAGTATAAGGAGGAGGATGAAGAGGAGGATCCAACGGAGAGCTTTTTGAAGGCTAAGAAGAAGGATATTGGGTTGCAATTGGCTGCTGATGCTCTTCACGCTGGATATAATTCCGATGAGGAGGTTTACGCTGCTGCAAAGGCGGTGGATGCCGGCCTTATCGAGTATGATTCGGATGATAATCCAATCGTTCTTGATAAGAAGAAGATTGAGCCAATTGCAGCTCTTGATCACAGCTCAATTGAGTACGAGCCTTTCAATAAGGATTTCTACGAGGAAACGCCTTCTATTTCAGGTACATTCTTCATTCTACTTGTACTCATGAAACTAGAATCTGAAAATAGTGTTGATGGTTTTGTATGAATTATAACTATCAAAATTAAAAGCCAAAGGCCAATAAAACAGTATTTTTTCTATGTTTTTCAGTTTGTTATAGTGTCCATTTCTGTCCATTTAGGTATGACAGAGTTGGAAGTTGCTGATTACCGGAAGAGTGTAGCAATTCGGGTTTCTGGTTTTGACGTTCCAAGGCCTGTAAAGATGTTTGAAGATTGTGGGTTTTCTGTAGAGCTTATGAGAGCTATTGGAAAACAGGGATATGAGAAACCAACGCCAATACAGTGCCAAGCTCTGCCTATTGTTCTTTCTGGAAGAGATGTTATTGGTATTGCGAAAACTGGTTCAGGAAAGACTGCAGCTTTTGTTCTTCCCATGATTACTCATATTATGGATCAGCCTGAACTTGCAAAAGAAGAAGGTCCCATTGGAGTAATCTGTGCCCCGACGAGGGAACTGGCACATCAGATTTATGTGGAGGCGAAGAAGTTCGCCAAATCGCATGGTATTCGCGTCTCTGCTGTGTATGGTGGAATGTCCAAGCTTGATCAGTTCAAGGAACTAAAGGCTGGGTGTGAGATTGTTGTTGCTACTCCTGGAAGATTGATAGACATGATGAAGATGAAGGCTCTGACAATGTCACGGTCTACATACTTGGTCCTTGATGAAGCTGATCGAATGTTTGACCTGGGATTTGAGCCACAGATTAGATCCATTGTTGGTCAAATCAGGCCTGATCGGCAAACTTTACTCTTTTCAGCTACTATGCCCCGGAGAGTTGAAAAGCTTGCAAGGGAGATACTGACAGATCCTGTCCGAGTTACAGTTGGGGAGGTCGGTATGGCAAATGAGGACATCACTCAGGTTGTCCAGGTGCTATTGTCAGATGCTGAGAAGGTGCCTTGGCTTCTTGAAAATCTCCCTCCGTTGATTGACAATGGTGATGTTTTAGTATTTGCTTCAAAAAAGGCAGCAGTTGATGAGCTTGAGTCGCAGTTGGCTTTGAATGGTTTTAAAGTTGCAGCTCTTCATGGTGACAAAGACCAGGCTTCCCGTGTTGAAGTACTGCAAAAATTTAAAAACGGAACTTATCATGTTCTGATTGCAACTGATGTTGCGGCTCGAGGTCTTGACATCAAGTCAATCAAGTCGGTTGTTAACTTTGATATAGCAAAGGACATGGATATGCACGTGCACAGAATTGGAAGAACTGGGCGTGCTGGTGACAAGGATGGTACTGCATATACTCTCATCACTCAAAAGGAGGCACGGTTTGCTGGAGAACTAGTCAGCAGCTTAATTGCTGCTGGTCAGAATGTGTCTGCGGAAGTAATGGACCTTGCAATGAAGGTACTTAAATTTCCGTTGCTTATTACGTTACTTGAAGATTCTCTAGGTTAGTTTCACATGTTGTTGGACTACCATGAGCATGGGGTTTCACATGTTGTTGGACTACCATGAGCAAGAATTTTAATGTTCGTATGCAAATGCCATATGGGTAGCTTTTAATTTTTTTCAAGGATATCCTTATTATTCCAATTGGTGGCTGGTGGCAGTGACACTATAAAAAATTACTTTTGTAGTGTATTTGTAAGTTGTCTGCACCGACCTCTGGTATTGTTTTTTTAAAATGCCTGCAGCGAAGAGATGGTTGAATTAACTTCGCAATATATCGAGACTGCTAAATTGTAGACCTCAGCTGTCCTGGCTCGCAGTTCTGAATTTCCCCCCACACGTATTGGTCTGTCGATAACATTAGTTTTTGTTGAAATGGAATGAATAATGATTCTCTCTCGTTACATTTTGTCACATCTTCAACAGCCTGATCTGATCATTTACTGTTGATAATAGGCTTCGCCTGTACTATCTGGTTATGATGGACTTCTTCAATTCTTTTTGCCCATCTCGTTGTTAAGTCATTCAGTAGTATTGTAATTGTAATCAATGACCCAATCCATCTCTGCCATTTTCTGGCTCTATTTGGCTTGCAACAATTATAAACTCGTTCATCTCATCTGTTCAGGCTTACTATGCATAAACAGATTCAGTATTGAGTCTGGGTAAAATGGTCATGAGATGTAATGTCAAGTAGAAATCTGGCTAAATTATTGCAGATGAATAATGGGATGTGTATTTACAATTTTTATTTAATAATTCGCTTTGCAAATTTGATGCGAAAATTTTGAGACTTGAAGTTTATATCTACTCATGAATGACATTTACCTTTTAAATCATTAGGATGGGAGGTTCAGATCCAAAAGTGATGCCAGAAAAGGAGGAGGTATGGATTTTCATTGTGTTTTAAATTGCTCATACAATCTGCAGGGAAAATTGATGGTTGCTCATTTCTACCCCGAGTGTATTTTCCTATAAATGCTCTGAACAATCTGTTCTGAATGTAAATTGGTTTGTTTTGCAGGTGGGAAAAGGGCTAAAGGAAGGGGAGCTAGCGGAAGAGGTGTGCGTGGCGTGGATTTTGGCTTGGGTATAGGATACAGCGGTGGATCAAATAACATGGTACCCTCAAATGCAGTTCCAAGTCGCTCTGCGGCCGTTAATTCGTTGAAAACAGGGATGATGTCACAATTTAAGAGCAGCTTTGTTTCTGCATCATCAAACCCTCAAAATCAGGGGGTGATGAGTAGTTCAAGCATGCATGCAAACACGAAGCCAGTCTTACGAGGTTTTGTCTCTGGCGGGGTTATTGGTGGAAACAGTAGCAGTTCTCCGGTAGTAAGCTACTTAAGTCCGCCTATGAGTTCTGGTGGGAACACGTCTACTGGAAATACAAGAGATGGTGCTGCAGAAAAAAGGCCAGAAGGGTAAGGCTTCCTCTACCCCATTGACATATCAATCTTTCCCCTTCTAGCTGCTCTAAATCTCTGCTTCTTTTTAGCTGATAGTTGTATTCCAGTTTCAAACTTGCACACCTTTACTTGGTTCGACTTACATTCATGTGTAACGAACAGAAATAGGGAAAGTTGTAGAGTCTTAAATATGAACACTTCACACACAATTTTTGGGACTTTGGCTCTTTGAACATGACTAGGTAATGAAAGAAGCACAACATGAGCATCTATTTTGTGTCTTTTATGATGTAATTATTCCAGAAAGTGTAATCTTAAAAGATTGTTACTGTCAATTACTGAGAGTAACTTGTCGTCTGTTTAGTGTTTTTTTTACTGATGCCGTGGTTCGATTTTGTTGGTCTTTGCAGTTCACGGGATAGAAGAGAAAGGCGGAGGCCTTCTGGCTGGGATCGATGAGGCGTGCAATGTTATCCAGATTCGAACCTTGTTTTATGACACTCGTGGCTCTTGCTGTTTGTATCTGCAGTCCATTGCACAATAGTGTACTTTAGTTGTCTGGTTATCTGTGATGTGATTAGAGAGTAAATGATTTTATCACAAACTATTGTATTTCTTTTGCTCTTTCCACAGTTTGGGGCATGTCTCCTGCGCACATTCCTTTCCGCCGGGCAAGGTTCCGTAGTATAACCTTATCCTTTGCAGGAGATGATCGATGAACTGTTTACGATCGCCTTCATCCCTGCCATTGCAGCAATTTCTATATTTTTTTAAAATATAGAAAGAAACAACAGCAGCAGCTAATCAGATTTGGCAAAAGATTGATGATTATTGATTACAGAGCCATCGATTCGAAATTTACGAGACCCCAGCTCTTGCTTCTCGCCTAATACTCCTTCCCTTCTCCTGTTCCAAACATGCTACATACAGTATGCTCCAGCCCAAATGTGAAAATTTGGTAACTTTTGAGAGCTGCCAGAAACATAAAACATGAGAAACAAGTTTATCTGGAGAATCAAATCATTAATTCTGACAAATATTTCTAATTTTAATTCTGACAAACATTAAGTCATAAATGAAATTACAAGGAAGCCCTCGTTGCACGTTACTCTCACGATGCATTAAATTTAGTTCGTTCATTCAATTTGTATTTTTCAATGTGTTCACAAATTGTGTTTTAGATCAAGTGGTGTTACAATTGCTACAGAGGCCCTATTTGGCACAGTGATATGATGCTTGATAAACTTATATTTGTTAAGTGGTCATGCTTTTTGGGGAAAGCGAGTTGATATCCCTTAGAGCGATATTACATTTCTTTTATTGAATATCTGATTTCTAATAATACAGACCAATGAGTATGGTTTACAAGCAGTTTAAATATCCATGCATTATATTAATTATTATTAGAGGCTAGTTAAATTAAATGTCAATTCATTGATATTTTCCCCATCAACTTTAAAATAAAATAAAAATACTAATAATATCATATTTGTGGGAATCCATCTCTTTAAAGACAGTATATTAATAAATTATGCAAAAATCATTGTTTAAACTGCAAATTAGAAGAAATGAAGATAAAATTTCTTGGTTGTATTAACCGGGTCATAAACTTATCACTTGCATATTATATTTTTAATATTACTACTAAAATATTTTAACTTTTTATAATTATAGTTTAACCTTGTCTTTCTATATTTTCCCCAAGACTTTGCCTAATTGTGGTATGATTTTTACCAAAAAAGGATAGAAAAAATAAAGAAAGAAAGAAACAGGATACAAGGAGAAAGGGAGAAGGAAGATGAAATAGGGGTGTTTTTGTCTTTTCTTTTTTTCTTTTTTAATTCAGGGATAAAATGGTTATTTTTTATTTTCGGTTAAAATGCTCGTTTACAATCTAAGTCAATATATCACATGGTTATATTGGCACATACTTTATAAATTTATTGTTATTTTGGCACTTTATAATTTTACAGGGTTATATTTGTATTTTCAGCCTAAAATTAGGGTTATTTTGACACTTCACTAATTAATATATACTCCCTCTGTCCCCATATTTCTGTATTACCACAAAAAAAATGTCATTTTTAAAGTCATTAAAATAGTATAAAAATAGTTTCGAACAAAAAATTATTTCATCATTTTTTTATGTTCAAAATTTTGTCAAAATGAAAGTAGAGATACCAAATCAAGTAGGTAGGAAACAAACAGGGAGAGGGAGTAGCATGTTTGGGATAGGAGAAGCGAAGGAATATTAGGCGAGGGTTTCCCGGTATTTGTCATCAATAATCATCAATGTTTCACATAATCTGATTAGCTGTTATTGTTGTTTCTGTTTTTGGACAGAAAAGGAAGCGTGGGATATTGGGAAAGTGGATTCCCGACAATCATGGATTCAGGTTTTTCACGGTGATCGGGTTTTTTTCCTTTGGCAAAATCGCTTGTTGCGTGTCTTTCTATATTCTGAGTCAATTGCACTCATTTAAGAAAACCAAATGCTATATCGAGAACCGGAATCTCAAGCCCCTCCAATGAGTTTCCTCAAAAGGACCTTTGATTTATAAGGGGGCTTACTAATGATATATAGTTTTGAGTGGCCCATTATTAATAGGCCACGGGTTAAAATAATGAGTAGTCATAATAACATTGACAATTGGGCTTACCTGACCCAATTGGGTTAAAGAATAATCCAATGTACACCCTACGGTTGCTAGAGTATATATACTCAGGTATGTCGATCATTACAGATTATACTCTATTATTCCTCATTACTTATATTGGGTTGACTTTACAATCAGAGAGTTTTCCCCCAGAGGATTATGGGGACTTTGTTTTGCAGGTCACGATGAAGGGATAGGCAGCGCTGCTCAATCGGGTTTTTAGAAGCATCAGTGACCTAGGATAGCACTTTCGAACTCGAAAGTGCTTCCAGCCCTTCATTGAAGATGGTTTTTAAGGCGGAACCGTCTTTAATTGATTACCACTAAAGGCGGAACCGCCTTTAATTAATTTGAACCATTTTCAAAAGGATTTGGGAAGAATTTCCAAACTCGAAACTCCTTCCGGATCTCAATTAAAGGCGGAACCGCCTTTAATTCACCATTTTTAACAGGGCACTCTCTACTAGTGTAATGTATGCTACCGAAATCTAAACCTTTGGACATGTATAGATTCTAAACCACAGATCAGATTCACTATACAAAGAAACCTATTGCTACCGAAATCGCTCTCCGTCCCGTAACTATTGGTCACTTAAATTGTTCAAAGTAAAAAATTGGTTCACTGAAGCTATTCCTCCTGAGATTGGTAACTGCAGGCAGCTGGAGCTCATTGACTTGCATGCAAATAAGCTCATTGACTATGCAAATAGGGCTTATGATGGTACCCTGCTGCCACCTCCTTCCATAAGGATTTCTTCTTTCCTTCAGAGAATGACCAACCAGTTGGAGAAAAGGCTACAATAATATCGAATCGACCTGCATATTGATTAGCTGAATGCTTCTATCTTCTATAGCCAACATAGGCCCCACATGAATGTAATTATCTAATAATAAGATGTCCATTGAAGAGGAAATCGAAGATGTTTATGTCGATTTTATTTCCAGTCTGATCTTGATTATCGCTCAACGTTGTCTACATTTGCTGAAAACATTATTCAATACACTTATTATTTTGATTAATGATATGATAAACATTTTACATATACAAATACCAATACCAATTATTTGTGGGACACGAATACTAATTAGTTAACAGATAATTATTTATTTGAATAAAATAAATATATAGTACAATTGAAATAGTTTATAGAATTCTAATTTATTCCGTTTACTGACAGATGACCTCTCATTAAGTTATGAACTATCCACCATTTTTTACGTATATGCTGCATTACTTAAATTATACGCTAAGCATTTAAAATTAATCATCATTTTTTAGTATTAGATTAAATATATTTTTATACATTATCTTATACCTTTATTTATAACGAAGAATAGTTTCGCTACTTCCATTTAAAAAGAAATATATTTATAACTTTAGTTAAATAATTATTGATTCATTATCAACATATATTTCATATTCACATTACTATATCTTTTAAAACGCAAACTATTTCTATACAATTGTTAATATTTTTCTATATAAAATACACATATATTATATTCATTTAAATATAAAATAATTAATTATTATATAGCAACAAAGATGAAGTCAGTTTTTAAATTTTTAAATAAATATATCATAACATTAATAAATATATATATTTTGACTTCTCTTATTTTTTAAAATTATATAAAACAACGTCGTTCCTTGGAGGTTCTCTTTGTCCATCTTTCGTCACCTCCATTTGATTCTCATTCGTCACCTCTGTTTCATCTTCTAGCCA
>JAULKM010000007.1:371067-386891 GCA_032355605.1 Rubia tinctorum
AAAGGTTTCAGTTGCACTATTAAAAATTTATTATGCAACGTACAGTACTTATAAGTTTATTAATGCAACCAAAAATTTTAAATTTTTTTAAAATTTACAGTTTAAATATCGGTCTTTTCATAACTTATGTAAATATCATCTTTAAAAAACAGACTCTTAATTTTTTGCTTGAAAAGAAAATTCGTTAACTATATACTCCATTTGTTTCATTGGATGTGACACACTTTCTTTTTTAGATTGTTTTTGTGAATTTGACACACTTTTCTTTTATGACAAGATTCCTTCAATTTCATCCACTCTTGTACTTTAACTTTCTAAATTCAATTTCATCCACATATTTCATTCAGCTAAATAAGCTCATGGTGTCACATCCAACGAAACGGAGGTAGTAATAAGTGATTTTTTTATTATAATATATCCAAAGGCAACATATTTTCCGTGAAATTCAATTAATGCCAAGTGCCAACCCATCCAACATGTAATATATTGTGTGATTTTGTTAATGAGATTTCACAATTAAGTGGTATGGTTAAATATGGAAGAAATTAATATGAGAGACGCGGCGTGGACCAAGGGTGAATTTTGTGTTGATTTAATTGCTTTGATTGTTTTAAGTCGAAAACACACGCTTGACACAGTTAATATATTTCATTATACATAAAATAAAATTTAATATTTACAGAATATATATTAAACTGAGTCTAATCAGATCGTGTGTGATGTTTTATGAAAGTTTACGCCTTAATGAGATCTGACAATTAAAATGGCATGCTTTTGACTTAGAAAAAACAAAACAAAATGTTTTAATGAAAATAAATATAAAGTTTTATTTTAAACCACATAAATAATCGATCTGCAATGCAATCTGCACAATTCTTAAAATATTTTAAAATACATATTGAAAATGTAAATAATTATAATACGGTCATAACAATCATAGAAATGATACTTGTCATAATTGATCTAATCCAACCTAATACAATATCTAAATATGTATGATTAAAATTTATAAAAAAATATTTTTGAAAGATACACATTTAAATTTAATAATATTTTTTAATAAGGGAAGGAAGGAGTAGCTTTCAAGGGAGGGAGAAATAGTATGTTGTAAAATAAAATGTTCAATTTTCAATTAATTCTTTAAGAAAGTTGGAGTGTAAGTATGACTTATGATAAAGGGACAGTACACTTATTTTATACCTTATAAATATAATTTGTTAAATTATATACTAAATTTATCTATTACACAAAGTGGAATTGCTAAATTTAAATTTTAAAAAATATATTTTAATATTTGGGTCCGTCTCTTGAAAGACGATCTTTCCGTAAGTAATGGAAAGACCAAGGTTTTAATTGAAAATTAAAATAAATTAAGATAAAATTTTCGGATTGCATTAATCGGGTCATAAATTTTATAACTACTATACGTTGCATAATAAATTATAAATATTGCAATTAAATTTTTTTACATTTTAATTATTCTAATTAAATACCGTCTTTCTATAAACCTACGGTTTTTCCAATTTTGCCTTAGTTCAATTTAAGGGAGGGTCTTAATAATATTTAAGTGTATAATTAACCAATGATAGTAGAAGTAGAAGATGAAAAAAGGAAAAGCGGGAAGCGGAGTCGTGAACCACAAGAATCATAGGAATTGGTTTGGGGGCGCTTTAAAAAGGTGGGACGGGGCATTGCTTTGCTTTACAAATGGATTTAAAAACACATATTTATAATAATTAATGTTTGCACATGAGATTTATGAAGCTTTGCATATGGCCAGCTGGGTTTGCCTTAAAGTCTCCCCAACCTCCTTTTTTCCCCCCATTTTCCTTCCACCACCACCCCACGCAAAGGAGGCTAATTGGGACCTCACCCCTTTTATTTTCTTCATTTTTAAAATTTATTTTTACACATACTAAGTCCAGCAAAAATAGTTGCCCGCTCTGTTCAACTAAGTATGACACTTCACTTTATGGCTTAAGTTTTTAAAACATGCTAATTGAGTAGACCAAATTAAATATTAGTGGGAAAAGGTGAAATGAGTGGAGGAGAATAACCTAAATATTACCAAATTTGGAATGTGTCAAAATAAAATAAGCATCCCAGCATAGAAAGTGTAGCAATATTAGTTGAGAGTATATAATCATCTTACAATTTAATTTGAGTACATTTTTTCATGATCCATTGTATGTATAATGAAATAGAATTCAATAGCTCCTATCAAGCTGTCATAATTTCAGTGAAAAATAAACAACATTCTATCGAAATTACTGCATCAGTTTCTGTAAAACTAGATGACTAGCATACTAGATGAAAACTTCATAGATTTTGAAACATAAAATGGTATCAGGGTTTGAGTTGGGTAACTGAACAAGTATGGTGATTCCCGTTTAATTTCTCGATATTAGGGTGTTAAGTATTTCCACGTTTTCACGTGAGTGGTGCATTGAAATTCCCAGTTTCTTAAAAACGAAATCACTATCATATAAAATTTTAATTCACTAAACTTAATACTAATTGGTTGAATACGAAAGTTCAAAATACCTTGAAATTTAAACATTCTAAAAAGTAATGTTACCACTCTTTCTGAATTTCTAATATTTAATTAGGAAAAGAAGAACAATCTCGTTAACATGTAGTTTTCTATTCTCATAATAAACTTGTTTAGTTATTGGGTATTTTCCCTGGAAATAATGGATGATTTGATTTATGGAAAAGTTTGAATTCAATAATGTAATTTGTATACTATATCAAAACATTTGAGTAATAATTTGATGAATGAAGTGCTTATATAACCCTCGGTTCTTTGTTATGTGCAAATATAACCCCCGAGTTTTCGAAAGTGCGGCTATACCCAAATTCATTGAAGTGAGCAGTTGTACCCAAAAAAAATAAGGAGAAAAAAGTGGGTAGTCGGGTATAAGTTTACATATTTTGGCCGACCATGGGTACACTTGCACTTTTGAAAATCAGTCATGGGTATACTAGCACTTTTAAAAAACTAAGGGTTATATTTGCACTTTCCAAAGAAATGGGGTCATCTAAATATTTCACTTTAATTTGATTCTTCAATTATTTACATTATTATCTTTATTCGTTTAAATATATTTTTTTGGAAACACTATGAGAATTAAAATACTATGAGTGGGGTTTTGTTTTGTTTCAAAATATGGAGGGAACTGGAAGGAAGAATGATGAGGAGGAAGCAGATGACAGGGTGTACAACGTGGAGCGTGGTCCCACATATGTTGCCACGCCATGATCCACATCATGGCTGTTTCCACGTGCCGGCCTCAACTTCCACTGTTCCACGTCACCATTTCATCACCAAGCAAAAGGCTTGGCCATGGAAAGCTGTGGAAAATCTCCAATATGACGTCACAATTATAGTTGGTTTTCTTCATTTATTGCTTCAGCTATAGATTACTTTGTAAGTAATTATATAATTAATATACATCACTATTATACTTCCACATAAAGTTTGTAGAGCATCCAATAAATATATATTTTTACAAAAATAAATATATTCCACTATTAATATTTTCAACTATTTATAATAATAGCTTTAAAAAATTAGATATTTGAAAACTACTACACTTGTTACGACTTGTGTTATGGAAAATCTAATAATAACATACTATAAGATATTGTTGATATGTAGTGTATGATCAAAGTTTGAGAATTTAACTGAAAAAAGATTGTGTATATAAAGTATATAATTAATTGGATCTTCACCTTTTTTTAGTCATTTTTTTAAGCTAAGCGCTCCTAAAAAAACTGTGGGAAAAAAGGTCAATTTTCTTAAGCAGTGTTTATCATAAATTTCAGTTAGTATATATATATGTATATATATATATATGAATTTTATCATGTGAAATATCGTTAAATTTTATGTATATTTTTAAATATCATATTTTTATAGTTTACGTGTTTAAATAGGTTATTTATTGATAATCAAATAGTATAACTTAAGAAGGTTTAGAAGAATTATGGAGTTAAGTTGGTCAGAGGACGAAGTACTTATACTGGTGAATTGTTCAAAAGGTTAATTGTAAGTTTGTCTAATCAGTTTATTACACTTTTTAAAATATAAAATATAAAGGCGTTTCTCCGCCATTCAATTTACACTGTTGATTCACAAAATATGTTGTCCTTGGCATTTATGTGTATGCTTCTTTATCGAAATTTAATCACATATTTGAATAGATATATAAACAATAATATTATCGTATATGATATTGTTCAATTCGTCGTAACAAGCAATTTCTAAATATCAACTTTTTATTTACCGCTAATATAAGATAAATATATTAACGGTCAAACATGTCTCTTGAACGACGTGCAAAAAGCAGTAGTACAAGTCTAGCAGGGACAGAGGAAGTGTATAATTATAATTTTAATAAATAAAAAATGAGCAAGTTTAAGGTTGCACATGTGTAATTGGTGTGTCATCTAAAATTATGAGTGTCTAATAAGGTTTGAATTTATGATGGCGACTTAGTAACTCACTTAGGGAAACAAACAAAGTTTAATGAATTAAATTTCAACACACAATAGCGTGCATGTCTACGTAATTCCTTTCTAAACCAAAAATTAAAATTAAAACTAAGCTACAGGTGGTTGACTTTTTTCACACCATCACCACGTACTAAGTAGCCAAATTTATTTAAGTCGAAGTCAATGATAGTAGATTTGTGTAACACACTTCAAATTGAGCACTCCCTATGACTCATTCACGATTTTTTTTAATTTTTAATTTTCCCCTCTCTTTCTCGCACGAAAAATATAATTTAAAAAATCTACATCGTTCATAACAAAAAAAATAAAAAGTTAATATTTAAAAATTACTTACAACGACAAATTCAATAATATTATATACGATAAAATTGTTGTGGGGCAAATTATATGATATCATTGGGATACCACGAGTATTGTGTCCCCGGAGATATTTTGTGCATTTCATATATGGATGTGCATTATCATAATTTGATTGTAATGCACATTCTACATATATATAATTTACAATTGTGGACCTTATGGTACCCCGGAGGTACAATATAAGAATTGGTTGTTCGTATATCTTTTCAAATATGCAATCAAACTTTTTTGATAGAGAATAGTATAAAAATACAAGAATGCAAATAGAGCTGAGACAGAGGGAGTATTTGTTTCCCCATCTTCCCATGATTTTTTTATTATTTTAATTAACTTTTGAATAAGTATGGAACCTATCTCCACACATTAATTTTATTTTTCAACCCGATCGATTAAATCGTTGTATTCATGATGATCACTCGATCAGAGACAACCGAGGTAAAAAAAAACTGAGGTAAAACATGGACTTTTTATTGTACTACTATTGACCTCGGTTCTTTTAAAATAAAAAAACCAAGATAAAGAGTCTCCCAAAATCAAGGTGAAAAGTCATGTTTCTTGTAGTGATCATACATTTTATATTTAATGACCTTTCTTCATTATCATCACCCCTAAAGGTGTAACTACATGTTTCAGTTAGAGATTGATGGTATGTGCAGTCTGCCTAATTTGATCGATGCATGACTCATCTGCTTGTGTTATTGCAGATGTTGCATGTCCTGGTGAACGGAATGTATTGATGTATGAGATTTGTTCCCTTGTTTGTAGCTAGTTAACATTTGTGAGGACGATTACAACTTTTATTCTCTCTGTAGAACGGAATAATTAGTCAGGTTGACATGTAATCATAATTACTTTATGATGGGATGGTTAGATTTGGTGTGGATTCCATTTAGGGTAACAACTTTCATGCATCCTTTTACATGCGAAAATCATTCAGAACCACAAGCAATACTAATGATGAAGTATAAGCAATACTAATGCTTTCATTTCTAAAGCAATACTTAATTCGAACTTGGATGAAAGTGATGAATCCCATTTATACATGTTGAGCAATGATTAGTGAGGAGGGCCCATTGCTGATTGATTTAGAAATGAATCCACATAGAATATTCAATGGTTAGCAAAATTCAAACAAAAATACATGAAAAAACATATAATTTTAAAATAAAAAAATAATGGTTAGCTCAGCTGACATGAATATTGTTGATAAGTGAAGATGGATGGATGGGGGATGCCCATTGCTCATAATATGAGTAGTTGAATGTGCTGTGGTTTGGCATGTGAATATTTTATGATCCATTGCCCACTCATTATTATTATTATTGTTATTGTTATTATTTCTCTTTTCCTCTAAAACATAAACATGTGCTCTAGTTTTAACACATATCCTAGATTGCTTTCTTTTTATATGGTGCTTATTATTGTTCTTTAGTCCAACTCCAACTCCAACTAACTAGTTTGTTAGTTTTGTCTTTCATATCACCTAACCCTAGTTTTACCTACAAAAACTATCTTAATGTGCTTGTAGATGAATTTAGAGAACTTCCTAATTTACCTATCATCATCTTATTGTAACTTACAGCTGCTCATCTTATGTTAGCATAATAGGATCTAGGTTGTTTTTAATAATAATTTAACTGTATTTTTGTTCAATTTAATTAAACTAAATTAAATTTAGTTTAGTTGAATTCACGTGATCTTGGCTCGGTTTGATTAGTTTCGATTAATTAAAAATTAATTTAACGATTACTGTGTTTAAATTTTCTTGATTTATAGTCCAGTTCAACTCCTATCAGACTAGACGCAACAAAAAAAAGGAAATTAATGTAGAGTAGCATTTCCTTTACCTATTAAGGCCATGTATTGAAAATAAGATAGTATAAATAAATTAAGATAAATTTCATTATATTGAACTAAAACGGAGATAAGTTAGGTACAACAAGATATAGCAAAGATGAAGATATTAATATATCACAATCAAACTGTTTATGTCATGTTACTAACTTAATGTGGATCACTAAGATTTTCTTGCTTTAAAAAAACCAGTCATTCAAATATGATGGAAAAACAACCAACAACGATTACAATAAGTGGATTTGTCCTCCAACCTAACTAGCCTCTAGCGATAACCAATCTATTGCAAGAATATTCAAATTACATGTCAACCAGATTGATTGTCGGTACCATTACAGATTAGAGATCCAATAAAAGTTGTAACATCGCCCTCGGGGATGTTAACTCTCTTCCTGCAAAAATCAGGACCACTTGGTAGAGAGGAGTGTATCACACATTAGTATAACTAAGCCAAACAAGGAACTTCAGCAGGTGTAACACTACTTGATCCAAACACACGATCTATGTTGTACAAACTGTAAACACATAAAAAAATACAGATAGAAAAGAGAACTCTTGATAGAGAAATGCAAACGAAATTACGAATACATGATCTATACAACCATACCATACAAAACATGTCGACACGAATAATTAGATTGAATGATCATTACGAACACATCGATCTAATCTATCAAGTCGAACAATAATGCTAATGTATAGAAACAATCCATACTTACCACATAACATAAACATTATAAAAACAATTTTATTGCTTCTCCATTTCTCCAATTGGAAAAAGAAAGCCAGAGAAAAACACATCAGATAAAAGGAATAAGGGGCGGCGGCAATAGATGTGGATTACTATGGATCACTTAAATCGTTGCTTAATTTGTTTTGACTTCATAATCAGATGCTGCCTTGTCTAGTTCAATTTCAGTACATTTTTTCTATTTTTTGGTTTTGGATGAACGGAAATTATGGAGGGAAAACGGAAACATAATGTGAGGTAATAATTTGATACGCAACGGCATTGTACTGTACTATGATGCCTAAATAATCACTTCTTCCCTTTTCTTAAATTCCATACTCCCTCTCTACCCGCTTATTTTGCGGCCTAACTTTATGACATTGTTCTGTGTCAAAATTTGATCGCGTATTTAAATAAATATATAAGAAATAATACTATCATATGTGATATTATTAAATTCGTCGCAACAAGTAGTTTCCAATAAGTAACTTTGTATTTGCCTGTTATTATACGTAGTTAAACATATTAAGGGTCAAATATGTGTCTCAAACGGTGTGCAGTGATTGATGAGTAATTTAAACTGGGAAAGAGAGAGTATTGCATTATGATTTATGTAGAATATTACCAAGTTGATGATACGGTTCAAGTTGATGATTTTTTCAAATGATTTTTTTCTCAAGAAAATGGGACAAAAAAACAAATGAATTAAAATGGGTTGTTTTGGATCAAATTCTGACCCAACCCATTTTAACCCAACTCGTTTTAACTCGATCCACTTGATTCATTGATCCGATCTGACTTAAATGGGCTGAATCAAAATGAGTCGGGTCAAGTCAGGTCGGACAATTTGAATAGCCCTAGTTTGATACGCAATAGCATTAACTGTACTATGATGCCTAAAAAACATTTCCCCCCTATAAATTCCATATTGCACTATGATTTACGTAGCATATTACCAAGTTGATGATACGGTACTATCTCCGAATAATTAACTGATTGTAAAATCAAAATTATTTGCTTAGTCATTTAAACCGGGGTTTTAAGAAATTAATCGAGCTATGATGAATATTCAGCAGTTGTAACCACTGGTCAATTATATCTAAACACAAATTGATTTCCTCTTGTGATGTTGAGTGATCACATAGCAGAACTGGATCCAATTATTAGATAGTGGATTAAGTACTGATTATGATTAGTTCCAGTCTTATTCTTAATTACTCCATAATTGCCATCAAAGCCCTATTATTTCCCTAAAAAATTCGTCATTCCTTGAGTGTAAGGTATATACTTCGTATTCCTTTTGCCTGATCTAATGGATGAGCTCTGAATTAAATTGAAATAAATTTAATATACTATTAAAATATATTTTTCTAAAAAATCTCGTCTTTATTTCCCTATAAGAAACATGTTGTTTTATTTTAAAAAAAAAAGAGAAGAAGGTTGTTTTAGATTTCGACTGTCGCTCACATCCTTTTGTCTTACTCTTCTTCTTTTTTCAATAATTTTTTTCATCACAAAGATAGTTACCAACAGTTGATTTTTTTTGAATATTTATTTATTGGATAAGTGTGAAATTTGCCTTTATACATTAGTCTTATTTTTTAACCTGATCGATTACATCGTTGTGTTCATGATAATAAATTGATTTAGTTTTTCGCGTTGATTATTATTCTCGATCTGGTTGCACAGATTATGTGTTCATGATTTGTTTGTGTTTTTGTTTTAGGGGTTCAATTTATCTGAGTACGTTGATTTGTGTTTTTTTAAGTGTTTACAATTTGGACAACATGGATCATGCTTTGGATCAAATGGTGTTATAATTGTACAAGATTCGTGTTTGGTGTAGTAATATTGATGAATGATGCGCTCTTTTCAATCAACTGATCATAATTTTCACGGAAATCAAGTTAATATCCCGACAACAATATTACATCTTTGTTGAATCTCCAGTCTGTAATAATACAAATCAGTTTAGTTGACATATAATTTAAATCTGATAGCAATAGATTGGTTATTGTTAGATACTGAACATGAATTCTACTTAAAAGGCTGATTTACATGGTAAAACTCCATGCTCTATTTTTTGCTAGACATGTTCAATACAATGAAAAGTTGTGTTGATATTTGATTGCACTTGGAATATACTCAAGAATATTGAATGTGTGGGACTCTCCAGCAAGGCCGAATGGAGATATGGAATGGGAAGGAGCTGAACCCAACCACATTACAACTCATATGATAGCATGTGGCTTTGAAGAGCAAGATCCCTATTTGTTGGAACGCCAAAAACACATACTACGTACAAAATGATGCAATCCGTGTCAGATTAAACTGCACTCTAACTACTCATCGGGTCGAAATTACGTAATTTGTATTATAAAACTAAATTAATACTTTTGTGAGAATATAATATTTTATTAAATTTATTATAATCAAAATAATTATAAGTTAATTATTAATGAGTTTTGTTTGGGACGAAAATAGAATCTTACATCTAATGTGGGGATCATTCTCTCGTGGGATGCACCTCGTCACCACATTATTAATGCAACACTAACATGTATATTATGGAGCTGTGCCATTTTCATGGTCATTAATTATGCAGCTAGCTAGTAGCATTTAAATAATTTGTTTTCTTCAAAATTATGTTTCTCAACTTGTTTATTCCAATTATACTTCAATCGCATATAAGTAAATACAAGTAGTACCTTGTTGTCTTAGTTAGCGTTTTATAATTTTCAAGTGAGATGAATAGATAAAATCTTGTGTGAGACAATTTCTGTGATTTATGGAGAGATTAAAGATAAAGTTGTACCGTATTTGATTTTTTTAATAATGACACCTTACAAAAAGACACTTATTTTTATAATTTCAGCCTTTTAAGTATCACATTTTTGCTAAATGACACTATTAGCCTTTATTAAAGAAGCAAGTAGCAAGATAAAATGAGTAATAAATCATAAAGGGAATGGGTAAACTAGGAAATCTACACTATTGTCTCCATGAATATGGACAATGAGTAAGAGAGACATTAGAAAAAAATTATTCCAATAAAGAAAATATGTCAATCTTAGTAGAACGGGGAAGTAAATTTTAAATATTATAATAAATTCACGGATCAGAGTACCGTATAAGAAAGTGAATTTATAAAAAAGAAACTAGTTGTAAATAGAAACCAACTTCATACACCCCTTATTTGCTCCTTATTTTCATATTCTTTCATATTATTTAGAAGCTCCATAATCGTTGGTAGTTTGTCAAACTCTTCATCCGTTGCGCTGGAAATAGAGTGATGCAAATGCGAAGGGGTAGAATTATGGGTCTGCCATTGGTAGAATCGGCGGTAAAGATGAAATATGTTTGACATTTCAGAATTCTAGCAAAATTTTGTGTTCTTCAATGAAGGTGAAGACGAAGAAATCCGAGATTTTGAAATGGATGATTTGAAATCTTGTTGGATTCATTATAACTGTGCATTGGTGTTCATGTACAAGTAAATACACTCATGTTAAAATGCCTTTTATAATAGAGTAAATACAAAACAAATATATCCATTCATTGAAAAGCAAAAGGTAATTTTACATAAAACAATAACAAAGTAAAATTCATTTTGAAACATTGCTTATAAAATTCAAATTATTAATGATTTAGAGATAAGGGAGGAATTAATTGAAATTAGAGGAAGGAGGAGCAAGGGGTGTGGGCTTTGCTACCCTTATCCAAACATGTTGGTATCCAAGGGAGCATTGCCAGCATATCAAGCCTAAACTTGAGTATTCTTGCTCTAAACTTGGATAAGTTTGATTCCCTTTCAATATATTTTTCAAATTAATTAATTCTCTCACACTTTGCTTCTAGTTAATTACCTTTAAACCTTCACTTTTAGAGGATCTAAAATGATGGCAAAACAATTACTTACTTATAACAGACCTAGAATGACATCATTTTTCCGAGTCTGTCTCTTGAAAGACAGTCTTTCCATAAGTTATGAAAAGAACAATGTTTAAATTGCAAATTAGAAAAAATTAAGAGAATATTTTTGGGTTGCATTAATAGGGTCATAAAATTATACCTATTACACGTTGCATACTAAATTTTTAATATTGCAACTAAAACTTTTACCTTTCTATAATTTTAATTAAACCTATATTTTCATATGCTTACGTGAAGGCGATCTATCCTAAAACTCTACTTATTCTTTTTTTAAAGAAAACAAATGAGGAATTATATCTTCCAAAAAAAATAAATTGGACTTGTTGATATTGATAAGACCAACTGCAATGGTAGAGACCATTAGTGTCCTCTTACCAATTAAATATATTATTTCTCTCAATTTCTCTCTTACACCCCACGAACACTTAAGAGACTACTCTCTTTTTTTCTTTTCAATGATAAGAGACAGCTCTTTATTATTTATGGAGTTCACTTGATTTTCTCTATCACACTCATTAATTTTATCATTAACATTTAATCTAAATAATTTTTTTCACCCAAAATAAGTTGAATATGAAATTTAATAATACCTTATAATATTTAAAATTGAATTTAGTTTTTTTAAAAATTATTAAATAATTCATTTTTTTCATTCTTGTATATATCGTCCTTCATTGTAAAAAATAATAAAAATAATTTCATTTTTTCAAGAAATTACTTTTAAAATTAAATAAAATTAAATAATAAGATAAATTCATTTTTTAAAATTATAAAAAATATTACGTTAGCAAAAACCAATTATGATGACTAGAAAAATTACATAAAATAATAAAATATTGATCTAATCCGACTAATTATTACAATTTGAAAATTAAAATATTGATTTAGTCTGACCAATTATTACAAATAGAAAACTAAAATATTAATTTAGTTTGGCCAGTTATTACCAACAAAAATATTGGATGATAAGAGAAGACAAAAGATGGGTCGCATGTGGTCTCTTGATAAGAGACCGTTGAGTAATTTCTTATTAAGAAATCGCTTGAGAAACTATCATTTTCGTTCTCTAGTGCACATGCTCTAAGATATTCATTTGGAAGCACGTGGCATCCCAAATGAAAGTAATTAAGTAAACCATGAAAAAGGGGTCCATCGTGCCCGTCACTAGCCCACGGTCCTAACCCCAAATTCGTGAAGAATTGATATAATTGGTCATGTATCACCTGAATCATATTTAGGTTCTCGTTTAAAATTGAAATAAAAAATTCTTCTTCCTTATTTAAGTTAATTTCTATGATATAGCGACCTTTATTATATATTCAACAATGCAGCAACATTATTTGTCGTCAGAGTCGGAATAATAAAAAAATATGATGGGAGTTGGTAGGAGAAAAAATATGTTTCAATTTTGTTACCTATAAGAGAGGCTGTAAAGAAAATGTTTCAAAATTACTCCAAATAAATTTCTTCCTAGCAGCCCCCATACACATTTGTCTTGTTCATCGCTTAGTAAGAATACATGTATGTGAATCTAAGTCCACACATTCAATGATTTACTTTCATTTTGGATGAATCATGCCAACTTTGAATGCGATCAGAATATACGTCCAGTGAGTGAATCCATCCGTGAATGTTCTATAGGATTCACAACAAGAACACCGTAAGTATAATTTTCGCAACAAGAAACATTACTTAGAAGTGTATCACTATTGATCGATTCTTAATAAAAAGTTGTTCCTTAAATAAGGAGTAAGTAATGAAATAGATTTTCTCTTTATCTAAAGACTAACGGTAAAATTCATGGACTAATATCATAAAACCAATAAGTGTTATGTAGAGGTGACTCATGATTTTATATACTAAACAAATACTTTGTCAACCACCAATGTGTGACTCTCAAATACGCCCCTCCCGTGCAGCAATATTATTCATCATACAAACGTGGACAAAAAGAGGTCACAGACCTATCAGTGAGAATATACGTCCACATGGCCAATCGGGTCAACGTTGGGCTCTGATACCACATAAGATTCATGAACTTCTATTATAAAACAAATTGGTACTCTATAGAGGTGACCCGTAATTTTATATATTAAACAAATATGATAAACTAATAATGTAAGACTCTCAAACACTAACTCCTACGTGAATGTCACTTGATTTAAATCGGCTTTCATAATAGCTTTTCAGTGAAATGTATTCTTTATAAGTTTGTCTATTATTTGAAAAGGTAATTTTTTTAATGGTTAGTTCTGGTATTGGCAGCGTCTCCCTTTGCTTCTTTTAATGTCTCGATTACTCAGCGTTTACGCTAATTCACAAGTTAGTTTGTGTGCTTTGCATCGGCATCGATTAGTGCTAATTTTCTGGAACCAACAAAACAGATAATACTACTAAACTCAATCACATATTTTGATAAACGTGCTTACTCTGTTTTCCGGCAAACAATATGCCCCCAAATTTTGATGCCATTTCCTCAGTTTGATTCCCATTAGGTGAATGAGGTCATCTATCCGCTTATATTATTACATTCTCAATTTCCGAACATAAATTTGTCTTAAACGAGTAGGTTTTTAAGATTGGAAACTAACTAAAACTCTGTTTGGCAGAGTTGGGCTTATAAGTAATTAAGTATAGCTGGTTTATTTTGAAAGCATAGGGATCCGTTTCTGCTTTTCCCCCAAAAATAGTTTCTGCTTTTAAAATAAAATTCTTTTTAGCACTTTACCAAACACTAAAAAGTGTTTTGCTTGTAAGCACAACAACTTATAAAATCTGTCAAACAGAGCCTAAACAAGGGCTTCACTCGCAGTAGGGATGAAATTGAATGGCAGTATATTTAGAGTGAGTCTCTTAACAGGCGGTCCGTCCATAAACTTATGGACAATCAACATATTTTTTACCATGTACATTGCATTTGTTAAATCACAGTATTAAATTTAGAAATTTAAAAATATTTTTTATGTCATATATTTTTATATATTCACATTCAAATGCACATTATTACTTGTTTAACTTTTAAAATACAATATTTAAATTTTATAAAACATTAAAACATTTAATGTAAAAATTACAAAATGAATTATGTGTAAGTTTATGGAAAATAAGTTTATTCAAGACGTACTATCTTCCGTGAGAACTTCTCATTTATTTATGTTGGTGATGGATGTAGGTGATTTCATTCGTCCGAAATTTCATCTACTGCCCTCTGTTAAGAGGCTCACATTGGTGAAAGGGCAATATAACTTAGTACTCCTTATGTCATATATTAAGGTTAAATGTTGTAAACTTCAATAATAAATTTAAATTAATAAATAATGAAAATATCACGTGAGATTTTATTAAATTTATTATGACATTTATTTTCTACCAATTTTTGTATGCAACAATATTATACGTGGTTAGAGATAAAAAAAAATTAAACATGACTTTTTAAAACCATGAAAAGTAGGTGTGCGGTTTGAATTGAGAGAGAGGGTATGCGAGATTATAAGTCAATTATGCGTACTACCAATGGATTTGACTCAATTATGGTATCAGAGCCAAATATTGGATTGGTTGGCCGAGTGGATATAATTCTATCATTTATCCCGAGATACTTTCGTGTTCACATTTATATGATGAATAATATTGCTGCACGTGAGAGAGTGTTAAAAGTCCAACATTATTATATCTCTGCGCGATGAGTAATAGTGCTAAACATAAGAGGGTGTATTAAGAGTCCAACATTATTACACCGTTACATGTGTGTGGGTGTATGTATTAATAGTCAGTCCCACATTATCATAAATTACATCTCTGTGATACCAATAATCAGTGTGATAGAAATACATGTCGGTCCAATTCGCTTAGTTACCATCATTTTTATTATGTGTATTTTTAGTTCAATTTCATTCCATTCGTGGATAAAAAATGTAACCTTCAAGATTCTCTCTCGTCCTTCATTAAAATAAAATGACCGACTTCTATCGACATTTTCTCTCCATTATTACTTTATAAACTCACGGTTTGCAATAAATGTAGGAGATTTAATCTTCTTGGAGATTGTAGAATGACATATTAAATGTTATCTGAAAGGATTAATTTGATCATTCTTCTTCAGATTCGGATTCGGATTCGGATCAGGATCAGGATCAGGAGATTCGTTCATAAATTAGTTTGCAGAACTGAAGACCGTTGACATGGTAACCCAAAAAAAAAATGGCGTGCAAACAGTTTGCCACCCGTCAATTCAGATGGATACTATGCTACTAGACAAGTTAACTTTGGATTAATTTAATTCATTGTTTAATTTAATTTTATGGCAAAATCTTGGAAAAATCCGTCTTTCCGTAAGTATATGAAAATACGGGGTTGAATTGAAATTATAGAAATGTAAAAGGTTTTAGTTGCAATATTAAAAATTTATTATGCAACATTTAAGAGTGAT
>JAULKM010000007.1:418639-432385 GCA_032355605.1 Rubia tinctorum
AAAGAACCATGTTTCCCCACAAAAAGGCCAACAACACGTCCCTTTTAAAACTCCCCCCCCCCCCCCCCCCCCCTTCTCATTCCTGCCTTGGCTCTTGTGCTCGTGAGTCTTTCTCATTCTTGTCTGATCATCAATTGTTCAGAACCGGCTATAGTGTTATCAGAATGTCAGGGTATGGTCAGGGGATATAACTTCTAATTAATTGCCTTCATGCTAAGCTCTTACCATGCTTTGGAAGTAAATTCACATGTGGTACATGTAAGATAATTCAACTTGTGTGTACCATGACATATTTTCATGGTCTATTATAATTTTTGGTATAAATGTTTAATGTTATATTGCTGAACTGAGACTCTGTTCTGCTTCTGTTTACTGGTGTCAAGAAACGAATTGCTGTCTTTCACTTTAGATTTAGACTACACTTCAAATTTTTATGTGAAAAAACCCTTGTGAGCTTCACATGTTTAATTCTCTGTGCTTCGTGTCTTCTTCAGCGAGAGCTTAGGAGGAAAGAGTTCCTTCAAACTGCAAAATCTAAGGGGCGAGACGCATTTAAAAGAAAGGATTACATGGTTGCAGTGTTTTGGTATACGGAGGTTACCTTTTCATCTGATTTCTCGAAGCACTTTGCTATGACATCTCCCCCCTTCTCCCATCGAAGTGTTACATTACATACCCACATCATATGTACAAAAAAAAAGAAAAACTATTCTTGGATTTCATTTCATTTGTAGAGAAGTTATGACTAGGTTTTGCTCAGCTCATTGGAGTTCTTTTTGCTAATTTTTCTATGTCATCTGAAAATAGTGGTGTTGGATTTCAGGCTAACATGGCAGATCCTACCGATGCTTCTGTACTTTCGAACCGTAGCTTATGCTGGGCTCGCCTGAACCAAGGCCGGCATGCTCTTTCTGATGCGGAGATGTGTCTTGAGTTGAATCCTAAATGGGCTAAAGCACACTACAGGGAAGGCGCTGCATGGATGCTACTTGAGGTATTGAATTTTTTATTGAATCTGATGCTGTTGGAATACCCTTGATAACCAGTTTATTTGCTTTTAGAATTACTCTTTCGCATCGCAAGCGTTTAGTGAGGCTTTGAAGTTGGATCCAACTAATGACGAAATCAAGAAAGCTCACCGGGAAGCTGTAATGGCAGAATTCGGTGTGGAAGTCTCTGAGAATTTGAGAGTGATCCACCTGTAAATTGGACTACGAAGCTGCATCCTGTATATCCCTTTCTTCTGTGAATATGTTCAGTGTTTTGGGAGAATTTGGCTGTATCTCTTTCTTTTGTAAAAATGTTTAGTAACGGCCTTCATACTTCAGGCTCAGCTTTTGCTACTGCAGCGCAAGTAGCTCTGACAATTTGATTGAGATTTGGAAGCTTTGCGGTTAACCATTTTCATTTAGTAGTTAGAAATTAGAATGATCAGTTTTTGAACACATGCTTGCCAAATGGAAGCAGTGCAAGAAAACCATGCAAAATCACTGTTGCAAAATTTAATCCAGTTAACACTCGTTAGAATTAAGACTTCGGAATTAAGTAGGTTATTGTTTCTCCCTCTCATCCAAGTAAAAAGATGCTAGTGTATCTTCAGTAGTTTGTTGATATCGTCGCCGCAACCAGCTGTCCGGCAGCCTCCCCCACCCTCTTTATTTTAGTTGACTATAGCAGTAGTATAGATTTGCCTAACTGGGGAAAGGGTAGTCTTCGGGCCAAACTCAGTTTCGCTCGGACGACTAACGATGGAACCGGAGCTAAGATTTGATGGACGGCGAAAGACGAGGACGAAGGACCACGAAATCGGAGCGGAGCTTGGTGACCCGATCGAAGCAAAACCCGGCCAGTGACCTAGCAACCGGCGGAGAGAAGACAATTGCAGATCTGGCTGAGGCGGAGATCGATCTTCTTCTCCGGCGACGCAGTAAATCTAGCAGTGGAAGAGAGCGAGTTATAGTACGCCGGAGCACGGTCATGGAAGGGTGATAGCCTGGTCAACGGGTGACTCATATCAGGTCAAAGGCTGGCCAATTGGACTGGTCAAAGAAGGTCAATGGCGGAGCACAGCCGGTCAACGTCAGAGCACAGCTGATCAATGACGGGGTCAACGGCGGAGCACAACCGGTCAACGACGGGGTCAGCAGCGGTCATCGAACAATTACTGCACGGAGCACGGTCAATGACAGTCAATGAACGGAGCACGGTCAAAGACTGGAACACGGTCACTAAACGGAGCACGTTCAACCAACGGAACACGTTTCAACGAATGGAATACGTTCAACAACGGTCAACGAACGCAAGCACAATCAATGAAGTGAACATGGTTATTGAATGGAGCACGACGGTCTACGATGTTCAAGGACAATCAATGAAAAGTCAATGAACGGTCAACAATTGAACCACGTTTCAACGTACGGAGCACGGTCAACGAACGCAAGCACAAACAATGAAGCGAGCATGGTCATTGAATGGAGCACGACGGTCATCGACGTTCAAAGAAGGTCAATGTATAGTCAATGAACGATCAACAACCGGAGCACGTTCAAAGAACGGAGCACGGTTAACGAACGCAAGCACAAGTAATGAAGCGGGCAAGGTCATTGAATGGAGCACGACGATCATCGATGTTCAAAGACGGTGAATGTACAGTCAATGAATGATCAACGATTGGAGCACGTCCAATGAACGGAGCACGGTCAACGAAGGTCAATGAACGGAGCACGATTAACGAATGGAGCACGACGGTCAATTTCCGGACGATGGTCATAAACAACCCGGTCAGCAGCGGCTAAAGAAGCCCGGTCAAAGCATACAATGTCCTGGTCAACGACGAACAAATTCCAGAGGGGTTCATTAGGTCAACAGGCAGCGATCAGAGACACACTACAACTCCCCACCTCAGCCCTTTTGAAGTCGAGCCTAAAGCACATCCAGCGTATTCTCTTTTTTTACCTTATTCCTTAACCTTATGAGATATAAATGAGTTACGTTGTAGCATGCCTTCCCTGGATGAAAGCGGGGTTTTAGATCAACTAGTTTAGGGCGTTGTGTTCGACTGACCAGACGCAACTCGGGTTCTCCCCCTAATAAATGATGGTCCGTAAGTCTCTATATGCTAGTTTGGCGTGAAGCAAGCTCTAATACACCATGCTGGTGTGGAGTACTAATACACCTTCAAGTGGGACGTTCACCCCACTCACCCTCTGTTAGCCAATTATGTGGGAATTATTCTCACCTTGTAATAGTTATGTTTTTCTCATTTTAGTTATGATGTTTCAATAGTTTATTAGTGCATCAATTGTAATAAAAGATAGAATAGAAGCATTACTAGTTTATCACCAAAATTGTAAACCATTTCTATATCTTAATGAGAAGAGCTCTACTATTTGTTTAAAAAAAAAATTAGTTTGTTGATGATTTTCCTGCACAATTTGTCACATAAGTTGAGGGTATGGATTGGTGGGTAAAACCGTTAAATCAAATCATTTTCATGTGAAGCGGGTTTTGTATGCTTGCTTGGGAAGTTGGAGGCTACTAATGACCTGTGTAGAAATATATTTCTTCCGTCTTATAATAAGGTTCCTATTACTCTTTGATCCTCTTTAAATAATTCCTTCAAAATGGCACATGGTTTTTTAAAAAGAGAAATGAGTGGTAGAGGTTTAATTGAGAATATAAAAAGTAAGATGAGTGGATATCAATAATTTAGAATTTGTAAAAAGGGAAAGAGTAAAAATAAATAAATAAATAAATAAATAAAAGGAAAGAAGAACATTATAAGAAGACTAGAGGAAGTACCTAATTGCACGAACATTTATGCATGTTGATTTGGCAGGAAAAATGTGGGGTTGGAGTGAATTTATCAAATTTCAGCTTTACATTTCAAACTAAATAAGAAAATAAATTAAAATATGAACTTTATTCTGGAACTAACAAAAATAGAAAGTAATAATTTTCACAAAGTTTTATTTTAAACCGACTAATCATTAAACGAAGTTATTTTTGTAATTGATGCAAGTAAAATGGTATTTTGATGTTTATTTTTATATGTTACAATATGTTCTTATCGTAATACATAAATAATTATAATTTGACACTAAAAGTTATTGAAATAATTTTTTTTATGATTTCTCTAACTGTTATTCAATCTAACAGGAGAACTTCTCAATAATTTTATTATGGTAAAGAAGGAGAATAACGATCAAATTCTAAGAACTATCTCTACTTTCTTTGTCTAATCTCATATCCTAAATATACTACCTATGTCCCAATAAAAATGATGAATTTGCTTTGGGCTATCTCTTTTATGCAAGCTGATGTGACAGAGAATAATTGTGAAAAAATAGAGATATTTTTACATTTTTGTTAGGACCGGTCTGTAAGTTGTTAAATATGAGGACATTGTGAGAATTTAACAACATATTTTTTTGCTATTTTGGGTAGTTTTCAAAGTATGTCATTTTTGTTGGGATGGAAAAAATTGTGCCATTTATTACTTTTGTTGGGACCTAAGAGGGCATTGATCACTCAGCGTTTTGGGACGGAAGAAAAAAGAAATTGTGTCATTTTTGTTGGGACGGGAGAAATTGTGCCATTTATTACTTTTGTCCTGAACTAAAAGGCATTAATCACTTAGTGTTTCGTAAAATTTTCTAATAATCGTTTCTCCAATCAAAGTACCCGATCGTCGCACTCTGTGCAAATTGAACCCGAATTTGGAGATATGTTGGGCAGAACATCAGGTCGGCAAATGATTAAAAAAAAGTGTGTTAATATTGTGCAGATTACCAGTATACTACTACCAAAATGAGTCGGTGGTTGGCCTGCTTAATTTCTTCCTTTGTTTGTGAAGTTCTGCAAATTTTCACCACAATATGGTATAATTACTTCCTTTTCTGCTAAGATAAAATAACCGAAAATACCATCAAGTTTATGACCAGAGTCAGGCATCTTAACAGGATGAAATGAATTTGTCCACTAACCTTGGTTTCTATCTCCCTGAAATAAACAAGATAACATGGAAGAAATGGATTTGTCCACCACGCCGTGACAAAACACCAAAATTCAACTCTCCGCTATGAAGCCTGGTTATCTTTTCAGTCCCTTCAATATTTTGCTAAATTTATATTAAAAAACATAGTACAACTACTACCGCTCTAAGCTAGGACCAGACTTCCGACTTCCCGGTCAGCCACCTACCCGGCAGCGACGGAGGCTGGCGGTGGTTACAACGGGATCGTTTCGATTGTGGTGGCAGCGGCGGTTGTTATTACCAAAATCTAGCTTATTTATGTCACGATATATTTCTTGGACCATCGTCTCACTTTGTTATATTTTTAAAAATATTATTTCCCTAATTTTGTACATAAGTTCCTAGCAAAAATCATGATGATGAACTTGTAATTAATAAATACAAAAGAAAAGCACACAAAGAAAAAGGTAACCGATAATTTTACAAACTTCAAAGCAAAACAATTATATGTTTTCTGAAACTGTATATGGATTGTGTAAAACTGACTTGTATTTATTCAAGATACATATTCTATTCCAATACCCACCCGCCCCCAAAGCTCAGCTCATGGAGGTGGAGAAAAATGAAGCTTGAACCGAAGAATAACAAAACGAGCATTACTAACGGGCTTAGTAAAAATGTCTGCAATCTGATCAAGCAAACGAACATGACGGACCACCAAAGAACCATCTTCAACCCACTCACAAACAAAATGATAATCAATTTTAATATGCTTAGATCACTGATGAAAGACAGGATTGGCCAACATATAAGTAGCACTGAGATTGTCACACAACAAAATAGGTGGAGGCAAAAGTGGAGCCTGAAGCTCAAGTAACAATTGTTGAAGCCAAATGAGCTCAGTAGCATCAAAGGCAATGACACAGTATTCCGCTTCCGAGCTGGATTTAGCAACAACATGTTGTTTCAGGGAAGACCAACTGATAAGATTGCTACCATGTTATATATCAAAAACATGTTGTGAACGACAATCATCACCATGAGATGCCCAACCAGCATCAGAATAAGAAACAAAGCTGAAGATGAAGACCAAAGGTAATTGAACCCTTCAAATAACGCAAGATGTTCTTTGAAGCAAACCAGTGAAGCTCTGTGGGACTATGCATGAACTGGAAAACATGAATAACCACATAAGAAATCTAAGGACGAGTAATCATGACATGCTATAAAGCACCAAAAATACTGCTATACAAATGGGGGTCATGTAAAGGATAACCATCCAGCACCAGACGAAATGCAGGTTCGGCCCGAGATGCAATTGGCTTGACATCGCCCATTTTACTGCGGTCCAGAAGATAGCAAATGTACTTCAGCTGAGATAAAACAGCACCATCCATTGAGCGATTAAATTCAATGGCCAAAAAATAATGCAGAGGACCAAGATCTTAAAGATCAAAAGTACCATTCAACTTCATAAGAAACTCAGAAATGGTAGGCGACAAAGAAACAATGATAATCAGATCATCCACATAAACAAGAAGATAGAGAACAGTCTTGCTTGATCATTGAATAAAGAGCATAATGTCAGACTTACAAGACACAAAGTCATATTCGTGAACCATACCATAAAGGGCCTTCTTCAGGACGCGTACATTAGATGGACGAGTATGATCATGAAACCTAGGAGGCTGAGATATAAATACTTTCTCAGAAAATCACCATTCAGGAAAGTGTTATTAATATCCGCCTGACGAATTGGCCAATTAAGAGTAAGAGCAATCGTCATAACAAGACGATGGTAGGCTTGACCACCAGGCTAAAAATATCCATATAATCAACACCCTCCTCCTAAGTGAAACCCTTGGCAATAAGTCTGGATTTATACCTTTCAATGAAACCATTAGCTTGATGCTTAATCTTTTACACCCACTTACAGTCAACAATGTTAGCAGAATAAAGAGAATCAGAAAGAGGTAAAAGATGTTTAGTGGTGATAAGAATATTGGTTTTAAATTATTTGTTCGAGCACGAGTAATCATGGAGTGTTCACTGTTATCAACAGCTCAAAAATAAGAGGGAAAAAGAGAAGTATCAAAAGAGGCAGACATATTCGAGCTCGAAGAATCGAAGTGGGAGGAATCCACCGGCGAAGAAGAAGCTGAAATGGGAGAGTCGGTACCGCTAAAAGGACTGGATGCGGCGACAACGTCTTCTCATAGCGGAGGGAGCGTCCAGCCGTTGCTCGACTTTGCACGGGCGTTGCAAGTAGTCAGCCGAGAAGGGCTATGCTGCCATCTCTGACCCGACATCTTGGAAAACAAGCGGCGGAAAACCTGTTATGGTGGAGCTCCCGTTGTGTTGCGGCAGAGATAGAGAAGCCGCAGCGAGCTGAAGGGGAGGCGCATGTTGGGTCGACTGAGGGGGAAACACGACAGATGATGGCTGACATGGAGATGGGAGTGGAGCTAATGATAGAGAGCTCGAGGCAAGCTGAAGTAGGGACAAATGAGTTGTAGTCGACATAAGTGAAGGTATATAGGGAGCTAGATCAAGATGATCAGGATAGGGAAAGGTGGTTTCATAAAAAATAACATAACTAGCAATATAAACTCGATTAGTTGGAACATGTAAACATAGATAATCTTTATGATTAGAACTATAACCAACAAAGATGCAAGGAGAGGGTGATATGCAAGAAAGGATAACACATACAACCAAATGTTTTAAGAAAATCACAGTCAGGAATATTTTTGGTAAAGAGATTCATATGGAGATTTTTTTATTAAGAGTAGGAGAGAGAGTACGATTATGAAAATAAACTGAAGTGTGAAAGGCACGCTCCCAAAAGGTGATAAGTAAACGAGCTCGAGACAGAAGAGACATGCCTTTTTCAACAATCGTACGATAACAATGTTCAAAAACAAATTTTGAGACTGAGTATAAGGAGCATAAATACGATGAGCAATACCTTGGGACTGAAGATAAGTAGACTATACAAAATTCACCTCCCCAATCAGATTGAAATTATTTAATTTTAGAGCTGAATTATGATTAAATCATTTTTGAAAGAGTTGAAAATAGTTAAGAACTTGTGATTTTTAAGAAAGAAAATAGATCCAAACATATTTGTACAATCATCAATGAAAATTATAAAATAACAATTTCCATTAAATGAAAACAGGAGCAGGACCTCAAACATAAGAATACACTAAGTTAAATGGAACCGTATTGGGTTTTTGAACATGGGAAATATGTATACTACGGCTTTTTCCAAGTTGACAAGACTCATAAATACTTTTGTAAATTTTTCTGAGAAACTAGTAATTGAAAATGGTAAATAAGACGCCTAAGGGAAGACTCATGAGGATGGCCGAGATGTTCATGCCAGGTTTGGAGGTCAGTCTCGGCACCAAGAAAACAAAGGAAATAGCGGAAGTAGAAGTAGTGGGTGGATTAAAACGAAAAAGGTCATTCTCAAAGGTTCCGGTTAGGAGCGTCCGACCTTCTAGATCCTTACAAAGACAATGATTTGGGAAAAACATACAAACATTGTTACTAGAAGTGAGTTGAGAAACACTTAACATATTTTTGCTAATATCGGGAACAAATAAAACATTTTGCAAATGAACAGGTTTATTTGAGGATGGAAAAATAGATGAGCCTAAATGAGTAATAGGAAGGGACGTACCATTACCAACTTGTAAGACTTCACCAGTGTAACCAGAATGAACAGATAGATTGCCAAAGTCCAAGGTGACATGATTGGTAGCGCCAAAGTCAAAGAACCAAACAGGGTCGTGAATAGCCAACGGTGGAGGACCGATGGAAGCGGCATAGGCCTAGCGCACGGCTGGCTGCTAATTGCGGCCTCGTTCACGTATGACATTACAAGGAGGGTGTGGGCTAGTGGTTGGAAATTTCGTAACATTCAGGAGCTGCCAACAATTAAGGGCCTCATGACCTTGGCGACGACATATCTGACATGAAGGCCAACTAGAAAGCCATATGCTGCTGAGGTAGGGGTACGTACAACGACATTCGCGACGAAGCCCGGGACTGCCGCATGAAGTTCCTGAATCCGAGCTTCTTCCCGAAGTAACATGCAAATGAGTTGATTGGACGAGACACTACCCGAGAGAATTTTGAAGGCAGTTTGAAATGACGTATAAGGAGAATAAAGATCTTGAAGAACACACTCGACAAATTCATCGTCAGAGACAGAGAGAGAACATTCTGCTAGGGAATCAGGGAAGGAATGCTTCTTCTCCACATACTTAAGAATGGAGAGATCCCTTTAGAAAAGTTTAAAGTTGGTGCTTCAGATGAATCAAATTGGTGCGAGTCTGCACATTAAACATCTGCTCCAAAATAAGCAATGTGTCGAAGGTAGAGACTGCACGAAAAACATGAGCGAGCAAGGAAAACAAAATTGTTGATTGAATCCAGAGTAGCACCAGCAATCCTTCTTCCTCAAAGTAACAAAATCAAGATTGACCTTTAGGGGATATGGTAGCTTGGATGAGTCTGAAACGATTTTAATAAATTGAATAGGTGCCGATCCCGGGAAAAGAAACGAATCAAGATCATAAGCGACAAGAACATATTTGATTGAATGATGCCATAAAGAATAATTATTTCAATCAAGATGCAATTGAGAGCAGTGAGCTTGATGTTAGGGTTTGATCAGAGGTGGCACCGAGGAGTGGACCAAAATTATCGGAGAACATATCATCATAACTTATGGTAGAGGGTAGGTGGCCGATCGGAAAATAGGGATAGGAGCGGCCGATCGGTCATTTAAGAGGTTGGCAGCTAGGGTTTTCAAAAATTGGAGAAACGATTGGGGTTAGGCTGATACCATGTAAAACTATATATGGATTGGGTATAACTAACTTGTATTCATTCAAGATATCAACGGGTATATATACAAGAGGTTGCTTAGAGAATAAGCAAAACTATGTTATCCTAATCATATACAACTTTGGCTTTCCATAAATACATATTCTATTCCTATATGTTTCAAAATAAAATGATATCAACACCATGTTCTACGACTATAAACGTAAAATTTGAACATATATGTATAGCTTGTAACTGCAGCAAGCTTCTCCCTCGCTTTACTTCATGAGTTACTCTGCTACATTGTAGGTGGACGCAGACCATGGTCCTCATTAAATTCCTCAAGTAGGTTACGCATTTTGAAGGCTTACTCCAAGTAGTTGTCCTATACAGATCGAATGAGTTCTCATGTTTCACCTCACGTGTGCCAAGCTACCCTAGTGAAGTTGAACCTTACATTTTTTACATGGTTCATATCAATTGTCTCCAGAGATTCCCCTCTTGTAAACACTAAATCATAGTTTTGATTTTCCGGCTTTCCTTCACCTAATTTAGTTGAACCTGGTAGTTTTATGCAATAGATTTCCTTCACCACAGAGTAAACAATAAGTTAGTCTTGGGGAGAAATATGAGCAAACCTTGACTATTAGAAGCAAAATGAATAAAATATATGATCAAGATTATCAACAACTTTTACCAATATAGAATAATAAACTTTCTTTTGTAGGTTCTCTTTTCTCTGATTACTCAATTCCATCACTATAGGCAACTCGCAGATATGAGTTTCTTTGTGGGAAAACCAGCAAAATTTCAACATATTATACTACTCTATTCACTGTAACACGTCTTCCCTGCTGTTAAACTAACAAGTCACTTGAAACATGATCTAAATCCACATAAATATGCTATTATTCTCAAGTGTCATCGCAAATGGTCACAACCGACATGGTATAAAGGTATGAAGGGTACCTGTTCGATACTGGACCGCAACACAACATACTCATTGTAGCTGTGAAAACCTTTCAGGAATGGAAGGAGATGAAAATAAGGCAAATATGAAGATGTGGTAAATTAGAAAGTAACAAAAGAAAGTGAGAGATGAGTAAATTAATGGGAACACAAGGGATGATATATTTTTTCATGGAGTTAAAGTAATTGAACAATGTGGCCACCTAATCGCTTCAACATATATATTAAAAACATTGTTCGCTTAGACCAAATAACAAACACCTAATGAACACAAGATAGAAACTTGTTCTCTTAAACCAAATAACAAACACCTAACGAACACAAACTAAACAACAAATGCCTAACAAACACAAGAAATCAAGCACCTCAGAAGTCCTTAGTCAAAGGGCTCAAAGCCCATATGCTGCAACATTTAAGGAACATAAAAATCTACAGACAAAAACACAAAATCGAAACCGGAAGAAGTTGATCATGTAAACCAAAAGATGGTGTCAATATTTCATAATATTCCAGTATGTAAAGGGGGCCTCCTAATTTGATCGTTTTCTTGTTAAATTGTTACTGTAAATCAAGTTTATTCTACCTTCAAGTTTAAACAACTTGAACTCATCCAAATACACCATTTTGCGACTATAATGTGTGGTGGAATGTGGAATTCATCTCGCAAAGTACACTGCGCTATGACATTATTGATGCAAGCTGGTGGGAGAAAGGGGGAAAGGGACAAGGTGACAGGTTTAAATCGATCAAAGTACGCAAGCGGTGGACAAAGGTTCGAAAGAGTCACAATATACTAGGACCAACTACAGTAATTGGTAGAAAATGTTAGGGCTTGAAACAAAGGGAATGGAATAACCACGAGGCAAGGTTGAACGAGAAAGAACCCACAACCGTACCTAAATTGGACAACAGAAAAATGATTCACTCTTTTAGTTATACTCCCTCCGTCCCGGAATAATCAACTCACTTTCTATTTTCGTCCATCCCACATAAAATGACACGTTTTAATTCTTACTCAAAATGGTAAAGAATATATTGTAAAATTCCTACAATATCCTCTTGAACTCCAACAACTTTTTAATTGGGCCCACCGTTTCTCCAAAATATCCCTATTTTTTCACAATTATTCTCCGTTACATCAGCATATATAAAATAGCGAATCAAAAGTGTATGTATCAATTATTTCGAAACAGAGGGAGCAATTTACGTTAGTAATATACTTTTGAATGAAGAGCTTATATAACCCTCAGTTCTTTGTTATGTGCAAATATAACCCCGAGTTTTTTTGAAAGTGCGGCTGTACCGAAAGTCATTGAAGTGAGCAGTTGTACCCAAAAAAATTAGGAGGAAAGGGGGGGGGGGTACTCGGGGTATAAGTTTACATATTTTGGCTGGCCATGGGTATATCTGCACTTTTGAAAATCAACCATGGGTATATTAGCACTTTTGTAAAACCGAGGGTTATATTTGCACTTTCCAAAGAACCGAGAGTCATCTAAGCATTTTACTCTATACTTTTAGAGTTTACATTAGTGTGTTCAACTTTCAATTTGTACTGAAACAAGGGACCGATACGTAATATGCAGAAAAGCAAGAGGAGTGTTCATAATTTACGGAAACCTAAGGGCAGAACTGAAAATGGCATTTTAGAGCATCTCCAATGCTATGATGGTATTCCCTGAATATCGTAGCCACACGTCAAATTGTAATACGACTGCGTTATGACGTATTTAGAGATGTTTGGTTTTTAAAAAAAATTCTCCGACACTAGAAAGGTAGTAGTACATATTTTCTTATTCCACCAAACATTTAATAAATAATTTTAACATTTTACGTAAACACCTACTATTACTACTTGTACTTATTATATTATATTGTATGTAATTATAAAAAATATTTAAAATGTATTTCATTTCGTTTTAAACACTCAATAAAGTTAAAGTTCGAATTCTATTATTGTATAGTAAAAAATTAAAATAAAATATACATTTAATTATCAATTTTAAATAATATTTAAATTATAAAATAATTTATTTAATATACATGTACTATTATTTATATCATAACTTATCACTATATTATTCATTTTTATTTCTATTATTTAATATATTAATATCTAATATAATTATATAACTTAATTGGTTGGATGTAAAAAATAAATGTCAAAAGTTATAATTCATACACTTTGTTAATTCTATTTATCTATAAAATTTAATTTAAAATCATTTATTCAACTTTCGATTGAGTATTAAAATTTATAATTTTACTGGGATTAAATAGAGTCCGTCTCTTGAAAAACGGTATTTTCATTGAAAAATGGTCTTTTAACTGAAAACGGTCTTTTCATAAGTCATGGAAAGACCAAGGTTAAAAATGCAAATTACAAGAAATGAAGATAAAATTTTTGAGTTGCATGAATCGGGTTATAAACTTTATAACTACTACATGTTGCATGATAAAGTTTTAATATTGCAACTAAAACATTTTATTTTTTATTATTCTAATTAAATCTTGTTTTTTCATAAATTTATGAAAAGACGGTATTTCCCAATATTTTTTCGATTAAATATTATAAAATTTATAATATAAATAATATAATGATTGACCTGCGTGTTCAAGCAAGGGGCCGATATGAGAGTAGGGGTGGCAAACTAGACCCATAACACGCGGGTCAAACGGGTTATCTAATTTTAAATCCGTATGGGTATGGGTAAAATGGGTTATGGGTCAAATGAGTAATGAGTCAAATGAGTAGTTAGAAAATATGGGTTGAACGAGTTGAGTTTGTGGGTTGACTGCGGGTTTACTCATATGGGTTAAAACCCGCGGGTATACCCATATGAGTTGGTATATAAACCCATATGAGTTAATATTTGAATTGAAACCCGTGTGTTTACCCATATGAGTTAGTATATAAACTCATATGGGGTCAATATATAGGTTGAGACCTGCGATTTTTCCTC
>JAULKM010000007.1:475048-486517 GCA_032355605.1 Rubia tinctorum
CAACAATATCACATACGATATTATTATTGTTTATATATTTACTCAAATATGCGGTCAAAGTTTGATAGAAAATAGTGTCAAATAGTCGGGTACGGAGGGAGTATAGTGAAACAAAGGGAGCATTTACCATTGTGCATTCACTAACGTATTAGTTTAGTACAATTTATAAAAATTAATAAGTTAAAAAGAATAGGGTGTAGCATTCTAAAGTTATAATGATTTTTTATATACTGCATGAGGATGATCTTTAGACATTGATTTGTTTAAAACTTCTTTTTCTTTATGCTATTACTTCCGTTCCAATAAAAATGGCATATTTTTAATTTTTGAAAGTCAGTGAATTAGGCATGGTTTTGTCCACACTCTCTATAACTGAGAGGTTCAGAATTCAAAGTACACTCCTACCAAGAATTGTGAATATTAGATCAATTTCTTGATATGGATTACCCAGTGCTCGTTTGTGGTGCAGCGTTTGAGTGTTTTCAGTAGGACGTCTCTGTCTATTCATATGGATGGAGTTTCAAACTCCACTAAAGTATGATGTTTATATGTAATTTGGTTGTTTTTACGTAATCTTTCAAAAAAACTTTTGGAAGTCAAAATGAGTCATATTCAACCATTAGATTTTATTATTATATACTTATGCAAGACTATTATTATATTACATGTTGTTGGATTCATCCTAACATATATTTTAAAATTATTTTTTTTAAAGAAAAAGATTTACACAGATAAACAAAGATATTAATAATTCACTTGATTTCCAAAAAATAAAATTTGTCTTCTTCTTTTTTTTGGTATTAAGGTAGTACATGATGATGATCTTTAGACATGATATCTTGGTAATGGCTTGAGAATCTTCAAATTGGACACATGATTGAACCCCATTTATTAGGGATCCCACAATACAATTAATTACTCCATATGTTTTGTTATTGATAGCACACTTATTATAAATGAGTGTTTTCTTTTATTTGTCACTCTTTACATTTTTGTCAAGATTCTTTTCATTTTATTCACTCATTCTACTTTTTAGTTTCTACATTCAATTTTATTCATTTATTTTCTTCACATAAATCCAAGCATTTAAACTTATGATGTCATAAATAGAAAAATGGAGGGAGTATTCGTTTTTTTACGGAGACACCACACCATAGTTCATTATTGAACTTGCAAAGCTGTTTCCTATCAAAAGTTCTTTCATTCAATTTGAGAATATTATACAGAATAAAAAACAATTGTTGTGAAATCCCTGTGGACTAAACAATTGTTGTGAAATCCCTGTGGACTAGTTGGTCTGTACTTATCATCATAGTCCTAATTCCAAAGGCTAAAAGCAGTCAAGCACGATTATTTTATAATAATTTATAATTTTTCGAAAACCCAATCACTAAACTTTTTTAAGGTCAATCATACCTGACCCACAAAAAGCATCGCTACACCTTTCAATTTACTGATATTTTAACTCTTGATATTTTAACTCTTTTATTTTACACGTAAATTTATATACTAGTAGGTAAATCAAATCATAGAAATTTAATTAAAATTAAAATGATGAAATTAATAAATTTTAAGTAAAATTAAAAACAGGAAAAAATATTAAGGTTAAAATACTATTTATCATAGAATAAGCGTTAATATGATAATGTTAGAAAATAAAAAAAAAACATCAGTAATCGACGGATCGCAACCTCTTACTCCCTCTGATCCCTTATTTATGCCCTTCTTTGATCACATTTTTTATGGTATTTTTTACCATCGAGAACTATTGTTATATACAATAACAGACATCATGTGAGATGTCTTTGGATTCTTCGTAACATGTAGTTTTTAAAAAGTAAAATTTTATAATTTGTTATTGTACACAACTAAAATTACCGATGGTCAAACATTTTTTGAGAAAATGTCAGAAAAAGGACACAGAGGAACAAAGGCAGTATTTTTCTTCTTTTGGAAAATAAATAATATAATTCTGACTAGTCCTATTATCTTTGTTGTTTTGGGTATGACTTGGTTTATGTTATTCTTATTTTTATTCATGTACTACCTCCGTCCCAGAGAAAATAACACACTTTTTGGTCAATTTTCTCAAATCATGTTTGACCATCAATAACTTTAATTACGGATATTAACGATACATTAAAATTTGATATTTAGAAACTACGTCGACATAGGAGTCTAACAATATGTCACATGATGATATTAGAGTCTTGTTACTAATTGAAATTTATGGTCAAACAAGAATTGAGAAAATTGACTGAAAAGTGTATCATTTTCTCTGGGACGGAGTTAGTATTAAATTGGAGTGGTCGAAAATGAAAGGTAAAAATCTTGTACTCGTCCCGCAGTATTTGTAGATGGCGTGGGACACTAAATTAGTGCTAAAGGGGTTGAATGGGTAAAAACATGCTGGGCCTAAAAGTAATCAAATATATTGTATTGTTCATGCAAGGAAAATAACACCACTAGTTACGATGAAAATTCTTACCCGTCAAGTAAGTGCAAGTGAGCCTCCAAATTATGAGGGCAGCCGGGATCCGCCACATTAGACTTCAGAAACGGCGAGTTCTTATGATCCAACGCCAACTCCACTCCGACGTGGGAGTAAGCCCACGGCAAAAACTCCACCGCCTTCATAATCCACTCTGGCACCGTTTCGTTGAAAAACCAACCGGGACACTTGGGGACGATGTCGTTTACATTCACAACTCTCAGTACTTTGAGGCCAAGCATTTCTAGCCTTTCTTTGAACCTCACGTTCCCAACTCTCGGCCCGGAAAATGAGTACACGCAAACTGGCACGGCTCGAGAATCCGGCCGGACGTTGATCCCGGTCTCTACGATGTCGTATCCGCTCAAGATGGCTAGAGCGCTCCCCAAACTGTGTCCGGTGATGGTGATGCTCACTTCTTCGTCCTTGTACATTTCCAATAATCTTTTTACCTGTATAAAAATTATAATGTCTCGTGTTAGTATTTATTAATAATGTACGAATAATTTAGATTATAAAATTTTATAAACATAAAAATATAAATATGGTCGTTAAAGATCTTACTGCATCCATTGTTCACCGAACAAACCATCACTCTTATCATAACAGTTACTATTCAATTGGTACGGCGCCAATGGTGCAATGAAAGTAACACTTTGCACTCGACTTTAAGCTCATGGTCTTTATTTTATTTTAATTTGACTTTTACTTAGTACTAGTAGAAACTTTTTCTAATGAGGTCACCACATTTTTCTCTCACTAAAATAATAGAAAAATGACGTTTTCAGAATTTTACAATGAAAAATTTACCAAACAATAAAAATTTACCTCCGTTAGAATCTGTTCCCGGGCGGAGAACTTGCAAAAGCGGCATGATTCGTCCTTGTCGGTGTAAAGGTCCAGGAACCCGGATTCGACCTTGACCCGGTTATCCGGGCAAGGGATCTTATCCGAATTAACCGGCCGGAGGAAATCCATCAAGTCGGCGATCCACTCGAGGCGCGTGACCGTCCCTCTCCACGCGATGCTGATGTCGCGCCGCCCTAACTCGCGCGACATTTCGTCGCTCGACACCGACACGTACCCGATCCAGTTCGCGTTCTTGCTCCACACCTTCGGCCACCGCGACTGCTTGAAGAAATTCGGGAGGTTGATGTTCGACGTCGCGTACAGGTAGCGCGTGACGTCGTACCCGTACTCCGCCATGCCTAGCTTCTCGAAGAACTTGCGGCGCGTGTACTTGCAGCTCCCGCAGTAAATGGAGAAAGGATCGAAGTCGAAGGCTTCGTAGCACGCCTGCGCCATCTCGCCGTACCGGATCAACTCGGTGCGGAGGAGCGCGTCCATCGGATCGAGCATGCTCTCCCAGTCATCCTCGCCGTGGATTTGGCGCCACCGCTTCGACAGTTCGTTTTCGTCGGCGCCGCCTCCATTCGCCGCGAGTCGCCGGAGAAGCTCGTGCTCCCTCCCGTCGTCCTCGTCGGCGGCGGTTACCAGGCTTAGCTCCTCGTGGAACTCCGAAGTTATGTAGGAAACGTCCGCTCTCGAAGCAGCCTTTAATCCTCCGGGGGTGTTTTTTGAGTACTGGAAGTTTTGCGACGCCGCCGGAGCTGAGAAAAGCGGTGGTTGGCGGTGGTTGTGCGGTGGTTTCAGGCGGAGAGCTGTTTTGCATATGGAAAAGGCCATTTATGAAATGATGGGGTTTGAATTGATCGCTCACTTCAAGGCCATGGCCATGCTTATTGGATTGGAGTTATATATACACGTATAGTGCGTAGTATATGTAGAAGTGAAGGTTAGCGTCCTTGTTACTTGTTGACTGAAATTTGTGGAATATTCAGTGAGGATTGTTTGGTCTTGTTTAAGGCGTGTTCAATTCATTTCATTCTGTGGAGCGGAGTTGGCTCATATGGCAGAAATGGGTTGCGGATAGGTTTATTGATATAGTTTGAAGGTGTTTCTAATAGACCAATACTTGTGTTGACTTGATAGAAGGAAATAAAGTTTTCTAAGTTCAGGAACTTTAAGTGTTGAAAACTTAACTTTAAGGGGGTAAAATTGATATTTTTACTTTTATTTTTCCTTTTCTTTTAATTTTCTTCATATTCTATTTTCTATTTATGTGTTCTATTTTCTTCTTTTCTCTCCCCCATTTCCCCTCCCCCTTACTCTGACGGCACCACCCTCCCCTTCTCGTCCTAGCTAGGGTCCACCCCCAACTAATCTTCGTAACCGCTGTCTGCGTGATAGAAATTAGAGGAGGCTTCCGAGTCGTTGTAGTTGTCCTTCTAGTCGGAGAAGTCATCTTCGCCATCGGCGTCATCGATATAGTGGTTTCTGGGGAAGGTGTTTTGACACGTTGTCATTTTCGTTTTCGTCTTCGAGTAAGTTGAGGTCTTCGCCGTTCTCGTCAGCGGCTGTGGCGGGTTTTGGAGAGAGCGGGAGTAATGAGGATGCTGAAAAGGATAAGAGATGCGAGTGAGAGCAGCAAAATGAGTCGACTCGACATTTTTTGAGTTGCGGCGGGGATGAGTTGACTCGGATCAGTAAATCAATTGTCTTTCTTTCACTCTCAATGTCTGAGACAACTAGTAGAGGCGGCGATATAAACAACCACCGCCTTTGGAACTTAGCCTCGGAGGCAGAACTCACTCTTTGGCGACGAGCTTCCCGGAGCTCTGACGAGTCCATCGGAGATAACCCGGAATGGGACCCGAAGTCTCTGGACGACAGCGGTGGCGGCGGTGGTGGTGAGGATGTGTTTGGAGAGGTGAAGAAGCAAGAGTGGGCCATGCTAGAGGGGTATAAGTAGTTGACTTTCGGCGGGGAGGAAAATGGTGAGTGTGATTGTTTAAGGGTTGAGGGAGAAGGGAATGAGAGGCGGATGGTCGGTTTGGGGTGCATGGCTGAAGAGTGGCGGGGGAGGCGGTGGTCGGTGGCGGAATAAGGTTTCAAAGGAATGGGAAGGAAAAGTAAAATAAAAGGGAAAAGGAAAATGAAAATAAAAAAAGAAAATATCAATTTTGCCACTTAAAATTAAGGTTTTGACCTAGTTTAACACTTTAACCTGACGGAAGGGTTGCAATTCACTAGTTTTATAAGTTCAGAGGTCAAAAGTGTTGGAAAAAAATTGTAGGGCCAAAGGTGGACGATGGTGATAGTTTGAGGACCATGGAAGTCATTTGCTCCTTCTAATACAACTTTCTATATTTCATTTGAGTTGCATCAAATTCTTTTTACACAATTGATAATTTTGACATAAAAAATTAAGGGTATTTTTACATTTATAACCCTAATTTTATGCTGAAAGTGTTAATACAATCCTGCAAAATAAAAAAATGTCAAAATAACCCTAAGTTTATGAAAAATTGTGCTATGATAATCTTTTGAGCTAATTCTGCCATTGACAAAAGAAATTAGGCGTTGACCGAATTTGAAAAGTCTAAAATACCCTCGTTCATTAAGCTGGAACCTTTTTCCATTTAACCCTCATCCACCACCTCCTCCCACCACCCGCCCAGCCATACCCACGTCCCCGTCACTCCACCACCACCACCACCCAGGATCCACGCAACTCTTCGCCATGTTACTCTTCCTGATTCTGATCATCATTTGTCGATGACGAAGAGGAACAAAGGACTTTCACCGAAAGAGCGCCGTGTCTGACGGCTCCTTTGTCCACTGGGTCAAAGTCAACACCAACTACCGCGTCCGATGGCTCATCTTCCCTCCCGTCGAATCTTTGTCGGCAAAATCCTCCTTGAGGAAATCAAAGCGGCGACCTCCGACTCTGAACCAGCCTTGGTGATCGAAACGGGAGGATCAGAAAAGTCTACCAAGTGCAAATCGACAACAACCTCATTGTCGTCGCGATTAAGCGACTGGACGCCACAATTTTCAAACAGCGGGAAGAAGAATAAAAGGGGGAAGAAGTTGGAAGAAGAATAAATAAGAAGAAGAAAGGGTGTGGGGGAGAAGAAAGGGAGAAGAATAAGAGGGCAATTATGTCTTTTTCCTCTTTCTTTTTTTAATACATGAGCAAAATGGTCATTTCATTAAATTCATGCCAAATTTCTCGTTAACAATTGAAGTCAACGGGGTCTAGGGTCAGATTGACACATACATCATAAATTTGGGTTATTTAATATTTTCTTTTTCTGCGGGTTATATTGGCACTTTCAACCTAAAGTTGGGGTCATTTTGACACTTTTCTCAAAATTAAATATAGTTAGACGGAGGGAGTATATTTAATAAAGAGATAATTATGATGTTTATTGTGGGACGGACTAAAAAGAAAATAGAAAGTTTGTTGTGGGACAAAGGGAGTATATTTTATAAATTTAAGTTTATATTTTAGATGTTGATTGATTCATTGGAAAATAAATAAAAATAGCTGAGTATAAAATATAAATTGATGGTTAAAAAGAAACTGTGTAGAAAATAATTTTTTGTGTAAACTGGAGAGTATTGTTGCATTCAATTAGTTGAAGCTGTGAAATAATATTAGGCCATGTACAGTGGGAGTTTCAGAAACGAACCGAGACCTCCCACAGCCGGATTTTCAATAAGCTTATTCAATGAAGTGTGGGTTGTGTTTGACCAACCGAGGAGCAGGCTCAGTAAATGCAGCCCGCTCCGATTCTTCCATCGTGAGAGTTTTCGATCTCGGTTCCCATTCCGAGCCTCATTGTACATGCTCTTAGTGTAATTGATATGTGTTTAACACTGATTTTCATTTTGGTCCTCTTTTCTTTACAGTGCTGACGCTATGGGTGAGGTCAATGGATGACCAAAATGTGACCCCCACGCATACGGGCAAGTATCATACGTAGCCAATGCTATATCACTGTTATTGTCTATAAAGGTGAGAAACGTGCACTTTATTTGCCACTTCCTCTTATCCGCTAATACACCCTCCGCCGCAGTCTAATCTATTTTTTCTATGTTCAAGAAATATGTTTAACAACTAATATATTTAACTAATAATGGTAAACAAAAAATAATATTTAAAAATTACGTATGACGACGAATCCAATAATATCATACACTATCTTCGTTTCACTAACATTTACTCACTTACTTTTGACATTTGGATTTAGAATAGGTAGAATTAGTGGTGGAGAATACATTGATAGAGTAAAAAAGTAAAATGAGTACTCCCTTCGTCCCAACTTAAATTGCACAGTTGTTTTTTAGGAACTATTCTCTATCAAAGTTTGACCTTATATTTGAATAGATATATGAGCAACAATATATATGTGTTATTGTTGAATTTGTCGTAACAAGTAGTTCTAAATATTAAAATTTTATTTACAATTATTATACGTAAGTGAACATATTAACGGTCAAACTTGTTTGTTGAACAACGTGAAAATAATTGTTGTGCAATTTAACCTGGGACAGAATGAGTGGATGAAAACAATCTAGAATTTGTCAAAAATTGAATGAACTAATGTTAAAAAATTATCCCAAAAAGGAAAGTGAGTCAATGTTAGTGAACCGGAGGGAGTATGATAATATTATTTTTCATATATATTTATTCAAATATGTAGTCATAGTTTAATAATGTTGACTGTCAAATAATAAGCGTACAGATTATACCGAGAAGTATTAATTTCTCTTTTCTCACCTTTTATTAAGGTACTGTCTAATCATAAAATGTATAAAATATATACTAGTAAGTAATAATATAACTATGTATGACATGTTTATATTTTTCAAATGTACCATTTTAAAAAAGGATTAACCGTAATAAAAAAATTAAACACTTTTTTCATTCTTTTAAAATTGACAAACTTATTATAGTAGCGTGTTTTTTTTAGATTGTCGCATTTTTTATGATAAAGACTTAATTATTCTCATCCACTCAATAAATATTTTACTCTTTATTCAATTCTTTCCATACATATTAACTTATAAAAAAATTAATGTGCCAAACTTAAGAAAATAGTTGTATTATACTATCTATTTCCATCGTGTTTGATAGTCTCGCGTTTGTGAAATACGTGGTAGAATTTGATTTGTCTCACATCTTAACATATAACATTTCATAACATATAAAATCATGGGTCACCTGTACATATAATCAATTGATTTTACATTAGAAGTCTGTGAATCTTACATAATATTAGAGTCCAAGGTTGCCCTGATCACCCAATGAACCGTGAACATATATTCCTATTAATAATTTCGTGATCCTTTTTTGTCCATGTTTGTACGATAAATCATACCCTTGTTGCGCTGTGCGTGAGGGGTGTGTTTAAGAGTTTTCGTTGATGCCAGACAAATTATTGATTTAATATATAAAATCATGAGTCATTTTGTTCAAATAAGTCAAGTATATGATTAGTTGTGATTAGATATGGATAGATTTGTTGTCTGGACTAGAGTCATGGTAGTACGAGTTTTCCTTTTGTACTCTATTTATTCTGAGTAGTAATCTGCGATTCATTATGGGAAATATATTCTATCATCGTATCAGAGCAAAACCTGGTCCAAACATCTAAACCCTAAAAAAATTGACCGCCTTTTTTTCTCTTTTCAGCTGATTAGAAATCTCTCTCCCTCCCCTTCTGGCGTGATTTCCCGGTGTCTCTAAACCTCTCACCATGTATGATGAAAAACTCTTTTACAACATCTTGCTCCACAAGATGACAATCTAGCTTACACCATCAAATTAAATCTTGTGGAAGCATCTCAAATGTTGTTCGGATTTGTTGATGGTTCCAACCCATGTCCGCTGCTTCATTCTTGCCATCGGTCGGCACCTTCGCCTTCGTGTCCTTTGCGGTGATGACTGCTTCCTCTTTTGGTGGCGACAAGACTGACCCGCATGTGGTTTATCAAAAAACCAAGGCTGAGTATGATCAATGGATTGTTGAATATCAACATTTGAGCTATTTTGCTATTTTCTTCTCGCACAACTGAGGCACTTGCTGAAATTCTGAATTACTCCACGTCCAAAGAAATATGGGACAATATTGCTGCCACTTTTCATGACAGTAACACCTCTACTATTCTTCATCTTTGTGTCGATGCCCACGGTATCGTAAGACTGGTACAATACATGACCTCTGTCTTAAATTTAAAGAATTTTTTAGCAGCTATCTATGATAGGTTCTCCTATTACGAATGATGATCAAATTATATGGTTTTTAACTGCTCTTGGCACCGAGTTCAAAGATTTCTATGCTCTTTTAACTAATGCGACTCCTACTCCGTTATATGTCGATGTTCTGTCTTGTACCAAAAATCACAAAGCTTTTTTTGAGAAATTTACAGGGACATTCAGCCCCAGCAGCAGGGCGTGCCGCTTTCAAGCCTAGAGAACACCCCTCGTCCGGCCACACGTGGGATCATTCGTAGGCAAGGGGTGGCGGTGTGTACAGCTCACGCGCCTCTAAGGGCGGACGATCTGGTGGATATTGCAAAAGCAGGGCTCCCTGGTCTGCTCAGTCCTCGGCCGCTGGTTCTGTTTTTGGCCACCGGCGTCCGTACTACACTTGGTGTGTCGTCCCGGTCACTATTATTCTACTTGCTACGAGATGTTGGTACATACTGGTAATTCTCAGGCTGGTCTTTTTGACTCTACTAATCTGGCTGAAAGTTATCAGTCCTCTCTTCTATGGATAATCATGGGTCTAGGACCTGACCCTGACCCTGACCCTGACCCATAGGTCTAGACCTGTTGAGTCGGGTATATGTCCAAAATATTTAGACCCATTGGGTCTGATTCCGGGTATGGGTTTAAATTTTAGAAAATGGGTATGGGTCCGGGTCTAAAATATTATAACCCATACCTGATCCAGACCCAGCCCGTAGACCTTTATTACCCTAACTATATATATGTATGTATTATTTATCCGAATTTCTAAATTACTTTCATATTTTCTTCATATTTTTTATTTTTGATTAATCAAATAACGTGTATTGTATATTTTTTCTTGAAAAATTAATTCATATCCATATTTAACTTTTTTATATATATTTAAGATAATACATATTTTATTTAGTGAAGAAAGAAAATTAGCAAGTTAGACCTATTTAGGACCCATCGGGTTTGGGTGTGGGTCTAAGATTTTCATACCCTACAGGTTCGGGTTGGGTCTAGGTCTAACTAAAAATTTTAGGGTCAGGTCTGGATCTTATTGGACCCGACCCATGATCATCCCTACTCTCTGCAGTTAGAGCGTTCTACTCGCACCTCATACTAGAATATTGATTATGGTGCGATCAATCATATGGCATCTTCGACATCTGCTTTAGAGAGTGTGACCCCTTATTCTGGTAATTATCATGTTTTTTGTTGGCAATGATGCCTGTATTCATATTTCTCATATTGATGGCTCTAAAATTTCTGATGATTTGTGTTTATGTGATGTTCTGGTTGTTCCTGAGATTACTAAGAATCTGTTATCTATTAGTAAACTGATTAGAGATTTAAATGTGTTCGTCTCTTTTTATGATCAAAACTTTGTGATTCATAACAAAGTTTCCAAGACAATATTGGGCAAGGGTCACAATGACACTGGACTTTACATTTTGGATTGAGGCGAGACAACTCTAGTTCCCATTTGCAGCCGAATAAAGGACATGCATCCTACGAGCTTTGGCATGCTCGTTTAGGTCATGTGCCGACTATAGTTATTTCCAATTTATAGAAGTCTGGTTTACTTTTTGTTTCTTTGTTATTGCCTAAACCGCACACCCGCGCCCCCTGTGTTATGGCGAAAGGTCAAAGGTTGGCTTTTGTTGAGAACCATAAATGTGTTGCCCACGTACTTAATTTGATACATTGTGGTTTATGGGAGCCATCAATAGTTTTATCATCGAATAGGTTTTCTTATTATGCCTTATTTGTGGATAATATTTCTCGCTTCACTTGGCTATTTCCACTTCGTCGCCAGTCGTGTTTTTTTATACCCAATTGTAATTTGAGGAGTTATTCAAGAATAATTTTTCATACAAAATTAATGTTT
>JAULKM010000007.1:486617-503045 GCA_032355605.1 Rubia tinctorum
TGGTGGGATTGGGGGTGGGGGTTGGTGGCTGCGGGGCTGGAGGTAGTGGAGGTGGTGACTGCGGCAACTTGGTGGTTAAGGTGACATGAGGGCAAAATTGTCCTAACACTTTTAAATTTTAGGCCAAAAAAGCATTTTAATCATTTTATGTGCGGTCAACGCTTGTTAACACCATAAATGGTGTCTTAGGGTTATATTGACACTTTCATCAACTTTTTTTGAAAGCAAAAGTATTTCATTTCATGTTATAGAATACGTCCAGTAGGCACTTTCATCAACTAGTTAGGATTATTTTTCTCTTAAAATTATATGAGAGTTATATTGACACTTACTCAATTAGGTAGGGTTATATTGGTATATATTCCTATAAATTATTATGCTTATGTTTGGTAATCTGGTATTATCATTTATTTTAGAAACACAAAATAAAGAAGAATCAGACATTTCTATATTTTAAAATTAAATCAACTTTGATTATAATTATAAGCACATCCAATTGTAGAAAGTGGGTATACTTGCTTGAGAATTTAGTTGTTAATTTGATTTTAAAAAAGAGGAAAATGTTTGTTATGTGGAGCTTATCTGATTTGATCTGTTATCATATGATAGGATATGATTTGATTTGAATTGAATTGAACTGATTTGAACTGTATTAAACTGAATTAAAGTAAATGTGTTGAAAAATAGCAATGTGTGATTAAATTAAATTAAACTAAACTAAATTAAAGTTACAATAAATTGAATTGAATTAATTTGAATTGAATTGAATTAAATTAAATTGAATTAAAAAAAAGTAGAACTCATAGAAACCAGGGCCGCTATAGATATTATTGAAATGTGAATAAGTACTCCCTGTGTTTCATTGGATGTAACACATTTTTTTCTGGTTATTTTTATAAATTTGACACACTTTCTTTTAATGACAAGATTCCTTTAATTTCATCTACTCATAATACTTTTCTCTTTCTAAATTCAATTTTATCCTTTCATTTCATTTGCCTATAATTTAATTACATAAATTTATGGTGTCATATACAATGAAACGGAGGTAGTACACATGGGCAGTTAAGAGGCCTTAAAACTTGTTGCAAGACCATCTAGGATGGCACACATGGGCCATGTTATAAGTCCAAATAAATTTTATTTTAGTCGTCAAGAAATTAAGCTGATATTAGTAAAAAAAAACTGATATAAATCAGAGTCACGTAATCTCACTATTTAGTGCAAGAAATCATTATTGCTGACAAACAAACAATCTATCTGTTTTTATTTAATTAATTTTAATCTAGGTCATCGATTCAAAATACTCCCTCCATCCTAAGTTTCATTCTTTGAATTTTAACCGTTGATTTGAAAAATATTTAATCTTTAATATTTTTTATTAAAAATAATTAAAACGTGTGAAAATTTAATATTTTAAAAATATATATTATAACGAATTTAATAATGTATTACACAATAGTATTTATACTTATACGCTAGGTTAATTTTAAGGTCAAGAAGTAACGGTGTGTAGACATTCTGTTCAGTTTAGAGATCCTTTCAGAAGATTTTTTTAATAAAAATATTCTTTCAGGAAAGCATCCTCGATTGGTGACCCGGCCCAAAGGGGAATAGAGGATCCACATAGTCTACTCACCTCATCCCTCTAATAGTGTCTTATTTTATTATTCATCAATAAAGTTAAGAGTTTGTCTCTTGAAAGATGATCTTTCCATAAGTAATGGAAAGACCAAGGTTTAACGTGTAAATAAGAAGAAATCAAGATAAAATTTTCGGGTTGCATGAATCGGGTTATAAATTTTATAATTACTACATGTTGCATAATAAAATCTTAATATTGTAACTAAGACCTTTTGCCTTTTATTATTGCAATTAAATCTCATCTTTCCATAAGGTTATGGAAAGACGGTCTTTCCCAAGACTTTGCTTAAAGTGAATACCGTTTGATTTATAAATATTTGCAGATACATAAATGTGAAAATTATTGCATGAGATATTTCTACAATCATCATAAAACATAGTTTTAAAATATCTATTTTTTATAATTTATTATTATGTATACTAGATAATTTTCGTGCAATGCACGATTTATATTACTATTTATATTAATATTTTATTTAAAATAAAATAAAATAAAACTATTTATTAATAGATAATAATATATTATAAATTTACATAAAAATAATATGTTTGTATTCAATTTCGGTATAATGCACGAATTATGATTTTAATTATGAGTAATACATTTATATAATTATATAATATTTATGAATTACTTTTTTCTAAGGAAATAGTAAAAGTGTTTTTAGATAGAATTAGAATGAATATAATTGTATTTTTTTAGTAATAAAATATTTTTATTAGATAAAAATATGATTTTAAATTGATTGAAAATCAACCATATAAATGTATTTAATATATAAATATTAAAACTATTAGAAAAATGCATGTCTCTTGAAAGACGATATTTCCATAACTTATGGAAAGACCAAGGTTTAAACTGCAAATTAGAAGAAATCAAGATAAAATTTTTGAATTGCATTAATCGGGTCATAAACTTATAACTACTACATGTGAAAGACGATGTTTCCCAAAACTTTGCCTTAAATAATACTTAATTGTTTAAAAAATATATTATATTTACTATTTTTTATTCATATAATTGAATAATATATGTTCTATTATTAATGATGATGGTAATAGTATTAGATTGTTTTTTTTAAAAAATCACAACGTAACTTTACTCTGGATTAGTAACATTTCAAACTGAAAGAAATATTTTAATAAGAAGTGAATTATGTGATTTAGATGAATAATTTTTTTGAAAAAATATTCAGGATCTTAACTTTTAATTATTTTTCCAATAATTATTTAATTTTATATCTAATTAAATTATAATTTAGTAATAGCGTCAAGTGGTTAGGATTAGTGTACATTAATATAATTCTGTTTGATTGTTTCTATTTGTACATTAATACATTAGTATAATGATTATATCGACATTAGAATTATTTGATTCTTAAAACTTTCAAACGTCCGCTAATTTTAAGGTAAATTTTATCTTTAACATTTTTTTATCAACATTCTTGAATTTTAGAGTTTACTTTTCTCTAATGAACATTTTGAATCATTATAAGTTTATAAGTATCATTAATGATTTTTAACAATGAATGCTAATAAATATTTATCTTTCTAAAACTACATAGTTCAAAAATAATATTCCAATTAAAAAGTCACATTCCTTTTCATTTTAATAATAAAATTCACGTGAGACATTATTATAAATAAATAACTCCATATTAATATTTAAAAAGTTGGTATGCTTCTCTAAATCACATTTAACAAAATTCAAGGTAAGATATATCTACATAGCTATCATAATTATATGTACCATCAACATTACTACTGCACAATTTTAAGCTTTGCCACCCAAACATTGGCACGACTTCTTTCCTCTTGTGTGAAGTTGAGGAAACACTGTAAATATACTTTCCCTTAATGCCACAGCAGAGAAGAATTTTGCCACAACAGAGAAGGATTTTGCCACAACAGAGAAAAATTATTCCACAACAGAGAAGAATGTGTACGAGACACAACTATTTTGCTCTCCAAACTCTATTCCCACTACACCACATTTAGTTATTCTTAAAGACGACGTGGATACTGTAGATAAGGTCGATTCTTGAGAGTAACTGGAATTTTGAAAAGTGGCCCTCGCCATGGTGCTCTACAGTCGATTCCATACACTTCGTAGTAGTGTAAACGTTCGATGAGAGATTGGTTGGATCCACAATTATGCTACGGAAAGAAAAGAGAGCTATGCTTAGTTAACATCTACAAATGATAGCATGATGTCAATTCCAGCCCCATAAAGAGAAACGTGAGCCGTGAAGGGCAAAAAAGAAGAGACAATAAAAGCAAGTAGTTGCAGAACTTAAAAATCCAATTAACCGGGCCCGTAGGAGCCTGCTAGAGCATAAGGTACTCAACTCAAGTGTAAGAATGCTGCTACTAAAACCCAAGGAAAAAAACATTTGAACGAGAATGATATGAAGCACACTAACTTGAAAGAACGGCCATTGTGACTAATGAGTCAGAAGGAGACTCTTGACTCAAACTTGTATGCAATGTATCTCTCTCTCTCTAGCTTAAATTCCATCACTTGCAGAGCTAGCCTAACACCACCAACCTGTAAGAATTGATTTCGAAAAGGTTAAAAAAACTGATCACAATGTGCATGTGTGACTTTTAAGAATATTTAGAGAAAACATTATCATAGTATATACTTGTTTTGTTATTGTAGACATTTTCAGACATATTATCTTACTCACAGACATCTGCAGCTGAGGAATCTTCCACTAAGTGACTTTTAAAATACTTGTCACACATGCACATGAAGAGCTAATGAAGAATGGAAGTGACAAACTTGCTAAAACCTCGGAGTCATGCTCTCTAATCATAACTAACACCCTAAAACTATACATACAGAGTCTAAGATAGCATACCAGAACAAATATTTTAGTTACAGTTGTGTTACTAAGAATTCCATAATTATGGTAGAGAATATATTCATTCAATCTCACTAAGAAAACATTTATCCCAATTTATGGAATGGTAAGTGGCTCTTTCCGGTAAGAACGAGCTGCTTTATTCGTGAACTCGGGGCTTCACGCAAATAGAGAAACATGGAAATATTGCAAGTTACATGGCCAAATAGAGAAACGTGGATATATTGTAAGTGACATGGGATGGACATCAGAAATCAGTAATTCTTGCTTTTTTTTTTGTGTGTATGTGCACAAAGTATAGACTTTCTTTTCAAACGATGAAGATGCAATATAACAAACCAAATAATCTGAGTTATCTAAAGTTAAAACAAGAATATGCTAAATCTTAAGCGGCTGGCTCACTCAAAATATGTAATGTGAAATCAAATCTCAAACTCAAACATAACTCGACAAACTCTCATTTTCCGAGATAGCACCAAAAATAAAATCATAATGTTAACAGAATCCATGTCAGTTTAATTTTTTGCAAAAGGATCGATCTACTTTCTAATACCAAGAGAAAGAAGTTCACCTTATAATCTCTTCTTATGCGCTCTATATAAATGTCCAGATGCAGTTCTCCCATACCAGAATGATACCCTGATCATAAACCAAAAAAAGGACTCAACATTAGGCTTTATACTCCCCACACATCTACACTTTCAAATCAATGTGGCCATAAAATATTTCAAAAGGGGAGAATGCCAAACATGACCACTTTCAGAAGCTAAACTGATACGGAAGGAAGGATCTTCTCTCTGAAATTGATTCAGTGCTTTGGAAAACTGCCAGAGATCATTTATAGCTAAGAATAAATAAGAGAAAAGCAAAACCAAACCTCATACTTAGACACGTTAGCTTTCCTTTCACTCATTCATAAAGAAAACCAAGCAAACATATTTCACAAACCATTAGATAACTCCATTATATTCTTGGGTGGCGCTCTCTTCTTTATGAAAATTTTAGACCTTTAACTCGCCAAACTAAAGTATGAGTAGGTTGGTAATCTAAAAGACTACAACATGGCTCTTTGGTGGAATAATTGATGAAAGGGTTTCCACCAACTCACCAAGTGCTTATCTAAATCCAAATAAAGATCAGGTGAAGTTAGATTTGTCAGGTTATTATTACATCAATCAAACCTAAAGGAAAACAAAGAAAAATGTTCAAACATCTTATGAAAAGCAGAATGTTTACCTGAAAGTGATTTCAAATCACTCTCCAAGAACTAAGTTTCGACTGTTAAGCTAATGTGCCTGACATTTTAGAAGGAAAAAAAGAAAAGGAAGAGCAATTTTCAAAGATCTTCAACCAACACTTCAATGCATATATCCAAATTCGGATAAAGAATGAAACTTTACCTTCCTGACATCCAAAAACTATAGAGGCAAATCGTAGAACACCCTGCCACCAATAGCGGAAAATTCTGAAAACAGAAGAAAGAAACATCGATTGAAAAGAGTAGGCATGAGACTTCCTGAGTAAAACTAATGGAATACAAAGAAAAATATTGGCAAGAGAATTGGAAATCAACGCATGAGAGAAGGAAACTACCCAGAGAAACTCATGACGTCGTAGTCCAGTTACAGAATCAGTTGTCCACTTATCATATAGCACATCCAAGGGCGTGAACAACGTATCTTCTCCCAACAGAATTTGGCATCTAATTACACAAATTGATAAGGATTAAGGAGCCAGATTTCATAATGTACACATTTGATTTTAAATTCCTTCAATGATACAATAGTACATTGAAACTTAGGGATTCAAAAGACGAAAGGAGAAATATTCACAAGATTCGTAATCCAAAAATGAATGCATTACTTGTTCAGACGGAGAGAAACATGATTAACGAAATTCAATTATCATGAAGAGAATTGAGTATTACCGGAGAAATAGAGATTTGATAAAAGCCGGCGAAATTGGGGTCGTCCCCAAGATATTTTTAAAGCTTTATTGAATTTCATAAGCTTCAAAGCTTTTTTGGGCCCAGTTCTCATTTAATTGGAGTTTTGTTCAAAACTATGCACCTAGAAGATGGATGGATGCTTTGAGAATAGCAACGGGGAGGGATGCTTTTTTCATCCAAAAAAGTACAACTTCTTGTAAAACAAAAAAGACAAGGGAGAATAAATTATTCACATTAATTTAGACTATTCAAATAAGGACATTATTTGTTAAATCTTTTCAGTTTTTAAGAAATTTATTTGAAGAAAGACAATAATAATTAATTAAAAATATATTTTCAATATATTATAAATGTGCCAAAGGTATTGAATAATTACTAAAACTTTACTTGTAAAGAATGGCTTTACTCGTAATTAATAATTAATAATAATTACTCGTAATTAATATTTTAGTAAGTAATTAAAAATATATTTTAGTAATTAATAATTTACCTTTGTTATGTTGTATAAAGAATGACTTGTCTTGGTTGAATTAATTACTACCTCATTCACTTTTCAATAAATGCATTGGAAATATAATATTGTTACATTTTAAATATAATTTTTTATTTAATTTAATATTTTGAAAGGCAGATGTGGCAAACATTGGGGGTGCCACATGTCAAAATAGTTGCTCTTTGAGTTATATCTATAGATTACATTTCAGTCATCCTTGAACTGACCTGGTTAGTTTTGAAAATGGGAAATCAAAACTGGAGTTTAAAATATGAATCAAAGGTTAATGATCGGTCCCATTAGAATTCCGGATACTCCCATTCTCCCAACTTTTTTACGGTCAATATAATCAAGATTTGACCATACATTTGAATATATATAATAATATTATCGTATGTAATACTGTTGGATTTCTCGTAGTAAGCAGTATATGAATATCGATTTTTTATTGTTATTATTATACGTTGTTAAATATATTAATGATCAAACGTATTTTTTGACGATCGTAAAAAAAATCTATAAAAATTAGCCTGGAACGAAAAGAGTATACAATTTACCTTCACCTACCCATTCCAGTATTCATGTAAACAACTCATTCATCGTTCAAATAAAATAATATCAACTTCATTCAAATATTTTAACATAGAATGCAATTTCTCCAATAATTTAATTTTTATTGTTTCATTTATAGTAATACATGAAATAATTACATTTTATAATCTCCAATGCCACAATCTCAAAAATAAAACCAAACTTTCAAAAATAATAATCACGATATCATCACTCTTTTAAATTCACGATTTCATCAAACCTGGCCAATTTAATACTCCTGATAGCATGTTTACCAGGCTAATCTAATTTGATCTCCTTCTTAATTGCTTAAGCCCAGAAAATGATATGAAAATCATAATTTCGTTTGACTAAAGTTATTATAAAATCAGTAATTCTGATAAATCTATGCATTTTCCAATTCCGACTACAATGAGTATTTACTCTTAATTTTTTTTTACCGTTGAACGAGTATATGGCCGAGTCAAAAAGAGGGACAACAGTGTAAATATTTCATGTAAATTAAAAATAAAAGGCGCCAAAAGGCCAAAACTCCCGCGTCATATCATTCAGACCGCGCGCGCCTTTATTTTCTTGGCGCAGCTGAATCTTCCCTCTCCTTCAAAACCCGATCCAAAAAAATTATTTAAAATTTTAATATTTACAGATGCAGGCATCTTTGGCCATCCTATAATTATCAGATTACCGCTAAAACATTTCATCACATTTCAACTCACCCGCCATAAAAAATGTCCGCTCCTCAGCCCCACCCCGTCGCCGCCGCCGCGTCCATCACCGCCGCCGCCACCCAGATGAAGCGCGGCACCGGCCCCAAGCGCGGCAACTACAACTGTGGCCGATGCGGCCAACCCAAGAAAGGCCACGTGTGCAACGTGCCCAGAGGCGGCGGCGGCGGCCCCTTCGGTGCTCCGGCCCTCATCGCCACTCCTTCAGCCGAATCGGCTTCGTCTATCGTGGACCCTTCTCCTATTTCCACGTTCCGGCATACTCCGGAAATCCCGACGCCTCTCCGGCAGCCGAGTAGTAATCTGCGGCGGGCGCTGTCGTTCGACGATGTTGATGTTAGGGAATCGGGAATGGAGGAGGAGGAGGAGGATTCGGAGGGGGAGATGGAAGAGGAGGAAGATGAACTGGATCCGGATCTCGACGGGTCTTCCGGGAAGCTCCCGGTGAATTGCATTTGGGAGGTGATGAGGAGGCTCCCGCCGCCGTCGCTGCTGGCGGCGGCTAGGGTTTGTAGAGGGTGGCGGGAGACTTCGAAGAGGGTTTGGCGGGCTGCGGAGGAGCTGAGGCTTAGGGTTCCGGCGACGGCTCAGGTCGGATACGTCGGATCGGTGTTGCAGAAGTGTCCTAAACTCGCTAGACTGTCACTAAGAATGGAAAGGTTCGAGATCTACGGGTTATTCATCAATCGCAATGAATAAGAAAGACAACAACCCCAAATGCTAATTTAATTTAAAAGTAAACTGAATAAGTTTGAAAATTACTTACTGGATTTATGGTTCATAATCAATGACTGAATCTATACGATCTTGATTTTACAGTGATGTGGATGGCATGATCCTTGCCTGCATTGCGTTTTCGTGTCCGAATCTGGAATGCTTGGAGATCCTTACATCGGATAGATCGATCAATCGGATTACAGGGTAACTAATCCTGCCCTTGTTATTACTGTCTTGCTATTGTTGTGAAATGTGCATTCGTTTTGGTGGTTAAATTTGCTTGAAATTTGGTTATGTCTTGAAATGTTGCTCATTTGTTTTTAATCTTGGAAACTTCATGATAGGAATGAGTAGCTTGTGTGTGGCAATGGGCTTATTGATTGATCTCCTGATTACACGTAAATGGTGGTTATGTCCATGTTCTTGATTACTCAATTTGATTTCTTTTTGTTGTGTAGGGACGAGTTGGGTCGTTTCTTATCTGATAAACGTTGCCTAACTAGTCTCAAGATGGAAGGGTGTTCGAATTTTGGGAATCTTATTCTTTGTTCAAGTACTCTTTCAACCCTGTGGCTTTCAGATCTTCATTGTTTATCAAAGGCGGTAAATACCTGTTGTATGACTATGGCCTTATTGATCGGTTTTCCTTCATCCCCTATGGTTCTGAATGGAATAATTGTTGTTGTTGCAGGTGTTTGGCTGTCCCAATCTCACTGAGATTTCACTCAATTTCTCAAGACAAGAGAACGATAGCACTGATCTTAGTACTGTGGTGAATGGTTTAGGAAGAACTTGCCCAAGGCTCCAAAACATTCACATTGCATCACTTAGACTATCTCACTCTGCTGTGCTTTCCCTCGCTGATGCAAACTTGAGGTTGTAAAACCTCTTTGATTATTCTGAGTAGATTTGATTACACTTGAGATTTCTTTATTCTCGTGTAAGAGGTGTTCGTCCAAGTTAAAACTAAACTGGTCTTGTCTATCTTTAGGGATTTACGGATGCTTTCTCTTTTGCTTGGGTCGGAGATTACTGATGCTTCTGTTGCGGCAATTGCTTCAACCTACTCGGACTTGGAACTTCTTGATCTGAGTGGGTTAGTACTCCCAAGCTAATTCTAGTTCTAATTGTACCCTTGTTGGACATCTGTTTGCTTGTTAATGTGCTGAATAATGCTAACTGAACCAAGAGATGCAGTTGTTTTAGACATTTGTATAGCCACGTTTGTGTCCTTTTTTCTAATGTTCTCCGCCACGTCCATAATATCAGGTCCAGCATCAGCGATAGCGGCATTGGAATAATTTGCAATGTTTTCGCAGACACTTTGTCTCGACTTCTCCTTGCTCTTTGTCCAAACATTACTTCAAGTAAGCTGAACGCCTGAACTCAAATGTTTCCAAATTCGCATTCCATTTTAGTCTTTTGTTTTGTTTTGCTTATACTTACTCAGTGGATGTATTTAAAACTTTGAAAGGTGGAATTCAGTTTGCTGCTGCTCAGCTGCCACTATTAGAACTCATGGATTGTGGAATGTCATTATGCGATACGAATTCAGAAAGCTCATCCACTGGGGAGACGGAATCTAAGCTACATAAATCGCCTAAAAGATTGGTGCACATTATATATCAGAAGTTGATCATTAAGCACAGCCGGCTAAAGAAACTAAGCTTGTGGGGATGTTCTGGTTTGGATGTGAGATTCTCTCAGCTTATATAATGCACCATTTCCCTTACAAATTGTCATCCATTAGTTAAAATACAATCTCTGTTGCAGGCATTGTATTTGAATTGCCCTAAACTCAATGATCTGAACCTCAATTCATGCACCAATCTGCATCCAGGTACTTGACATTTCATCTCATTTCAACAATATCACTTTCTTTATCAATCTACATACACTAACTATTGTTCCCTTCCCCTTACATACAGAGAGATTGCTGCTTCAATGCCCGAGTTTGGAGAGTGTTCATGCAACAGGTTGCCGGGACAAACTAATTAATACTATACAGAATCAGGTGAGATTGAATGTTCCGAGCATATCCCATATCCCATGTTTCAGTACATCTTTATCTATCTTCATATTTGCTTTTGATTTCTTTGTTAATTGACAATCAGTTTAGCTTTCTTTGCAGATGAGTGTTCATGATGAGATCGAAGAACTTTTTCCATCCAAACGCTTACCTGATGGATCCAAGAGAGTTCAAGCGCCACACCATCGCCCTAAGGTACCCTATTTTCTTTCGACACTACCTTACTCCTCTTCCATATTCGTGTTTCCACATTGTAAAACAACTAAGCGTTTAACCATCTAGGTGTGGCGGGTTTACTTGTGTTTGATGTATTTGATTCTGGTTTTTGCAGTATTCTGATGATGAGAAGCATTGGAAGAGATCCTCGAAACGTCAGCGTGCTTTGTTCAACAGCTGATGGTGTTCAAATGGTCATTGTTTGTAGTACTATTTGTTTGTAAAAACCATATGAAACTCTACTGCCTGATACATTTTACATGTAATTTACTTGTTTATTAAATCGTTGCGCAACTCAGGATGACTATTGTAATATAGGAAGACTTTTTAGAGCTGTCCTCTCCTATAAATAACGGCGGAAATGATTGTATGCAAAATTGAATGGATAACATAACATAAATGAATATATTATTTTTTAGCCAAAACTTAAAACAGTAAGTGATATAGTTGATGTTTGAGAATTCAACATTTAATATTAATCGGATATTCAAAAGATCTGTGTTGAAGTCATCTTACAACTTGATACGAAATAGTTTCATTTACACACTTTTGATAAAATTTTGAATAACATTTATGTGGTTAAATGAAAGTTACATGTGTCAATGAAGTAGTTATCCTCTACTTTGAATTCTTCCAATAAACTCAGACTTGAACACACCTAGTGGAAAACATCTAAAATAACTTATTTTGATTTTTTACCCCATATTGTAGGGTGGATTTCAAAGATCTACCCAAACCGTACATACGACTTTCATCGAATACGATTTTCCACAGAATTCGATATGTATCTATGAGATCGAGTATGGAATTCTGTTTACTCACTTAAAATTGAGTATCCCTTTCCTGTTAGAATTGGAAATCCTATATTTTCTACTTAATACAACGCCCCAACCCAAATCGATCATAATAGTAAGCATCAAACTTGACATTTATCTTCCGCGAGTTGCATGCTTGTTAGAAAGATATACCAACTACACAAAAATTGATCTAATTGTCCTTTCCAGATCAACATTAAGGCAACCTGAATGAAAATTAATGGCTCATGTACTAAAATGTCCAGTTAGTCTCCACTAAATTAAACCTCCCATGTGTAAGTAGGAGACTTATCTAGATCATTATTGGTCGCTAAAGAAGCATTTCCTTAAGTGTTTTATAATCATTTTTCGTGACCGTTTTGATCTAGCCCAACACTTGTTGCGACTGCCCGCTTCATAGAAATCTCCACCGCAACCGAGACATGGTTGTCGCAACAAACCCTGGTGGTCGGAGATTTGAGAAAATGGAGATTGATCATTGAATGGCGAAGTTGAGCATGAGGGGGTGATGGACGACACGGTTAGTTTTTCTTTGGGTGGGAGTGGAGGGGTGTGAGGATCTGGTTGGTGATAAGTTTAGGTTAGGCAGAAGGTGTATGTATGTCTGTGGAGAGGAGCAATGGTCTCCCCAGAGGAGGTGGAGAGTGGAGACTTTAGGGTTTGGAGCATTTGCGTTTGGGAGAAAATGTTACTTGAATATTAGAATCTCAAATAAATGAGAATTATAAGTACTTCAAATATACTCTTACTAGGGATGACGGTGGGGAATGTACCGGTGGAGATCCACCCCGCATCCACCCAAATAGGATGTGTATGGAGATAGTTTTGATGGGGATGCGACGGGTATGGCGATAAAAATGATAGTGGGTTGGCTCGGGTATAGATGTTCATTCACAACCATCTCATCCTTGCATCGCCCCAATAGACCCGCTATACACTTGCTAGTTTAATAAAATAATAAATTAATTACTATAATATGGCGGGGAGGAGTATGAAAAATTCAGGTGAAAATAGATATAGAGGGACTATAATCCGCCCCGCCCCGCAATGCATCCCTAACTTGTAAATACAAGTTTACTATTCTTAAAAAATAATAAATAATACAAGTTTACTACTCCCCCGTCCTAAAGGATTCTGCAGAAAGAGAAAGTCTTTCTTTTTAATTTAAATGACATGAAATGACCAAAAAGTCATTCTCTTCTTCATTCACCTAGCGTCTTCTCAATGCGTTTCTTCCTCCAGATCTGTACTCCCAATTTCAACCTTCCGCCGCCTCACCTATCCTCCTCCTTCGCCACCTTCTCCCTCCGCCTCTTTCCGCCTCATCTCCTCGCCACTTTTGTTTTATTCTTCGCTTCAACTATGTCTCTGCATGGACGAACCTTGCTCTAGGTCATTGTCCTTGGAGATAGTGGGGTTGGTAAAACTTTATTGATGAATCAATGTACAAAAGAAATTTAGTCAGCAGTACAAAGCTACCATTGGAGCTTCACCTCTCTTCCTCCTCCTCCACCGTCTCCTTCCTCATCCGCTCTCTGCCTCCACCTCTCTCCGGTTGCAGGTGGGGGGTAAGTTAGGGCTCCGACGAAATTAAGATTGGGGTTTGGAGGAGGGCTCTGGTCACAGGTTGGGCTCCGGCAGAATTAACATTGGGGGTTTTGAAGGAATTTTGATGATAAAATGTGTAAAATTTAAACTTTCTAGGGATACTCATGTCTTGTTACGTGTTGAATATTTCTTTAAAAGGAAAGTGTGCAGATTTACTTAGGACAAACAAAATAGGAAAGTTTGTAGATTCGGTTGGGACAGATGGAGTACATAAGCTTTCATGCATGGACGGTGATGTGTAGTTTTAAAATAATGTTTTGCTACAATACTTATTCTTTTTTTTTTGAAATAAATGCATGAGTAATCCCACTTTCTCCATATGTTTTATATGATTTCAATTTTTTTGAAAGTGCCCCTATGACTTCTGACCGCATTGATCTGAAAATCTTAAATTCTCTTACCAACTTTTCAATTAGAAATAAAATTTTCGACAATAAGTGATGGTAAAACATAAATAACTTTGATTTTTTTACAAGGACATAAGTACCCCACACTTCCTTGACACCACCACCACATGATTAGTAATCAAAAAATAAGCACCACACAACACCACTGCACCACACCACCCGACCATCCCTATTCCGTCTGGCCACCACCATCTTAGCGCTCCACCTATCTACGCACACAACCATCCACCTCAATGTGGCTAGAAAATCCCTACCACAATTTGTCTAATGTTGCGACTGCTCCACCAACATAGTCAACCACCCCACTCCACCGTGCAACACAACCACCCACCACCACCAACCACAATCACCCCAATCTTGGATCACAATTAAAGGTAGCCACCACACCACCACCCACCGCTGCGGTCTCCACTCCAATACTGCCATCACATCCTCATGACACACATATGGAAACCCTTTCAAGAACTTGGTAATTGAACCACAATCCTATTATTTGCAAAATAAAATATATGAATAACATTCACATTCGGCTAGCATCCAGAAACTCGAATTGAAGAAATTTTCATTGAACTTATCTTCAAGCAATTTAGAAATTAAATATCGATAAAGTAATAAAGAATTGAGTTGATTGGAGAACGATCCACGATTCGAAACCCCCAATTCATAGCCACATAATTTGAAAATCCGCAATTCGTCTGATTGAAGACTTCCTAAAATTTGAAAGGGGACTATCCTTTCTTTCTATTTCTATTTTCGATTCACAAAATCTAAGTACAAATTCAGAAATACTAAATGCATGTAATTTTAATGAAAAATTTACTATATTACCCTTAATGTAGTTTTAATACTATTCAAATTCTAATTATTTAACTATAATCCTAATTAACGATTTTTATTCAGAATCAATGCACATCAAAGATTATAATGACACAAATACCATGTGTTAGTTGCATATGAGCTCTCTGCAATTCTGATTTTCAAAATATCAAATTTGCACATATTTTAATTATCATTAATAAAAAATATTAAGGATCAAACATTTTTTAATTCAACTGTTAAAAGTCAAAAAGTGAAAATTGAAATGACACAGAGAGTATCATTTAGTAGATTAGGATTTGAACAGATTCTCAAACCAAGTTCCTATTGTAAAATTAGAGCATAAGTTTCAATACTGCAAAGTCGTGTTCTGTTTTATTGCAGTGTTCTTTTCGTTTAATTAATTAGCAAAAACAAAAATTAGGATTATATTTATTGCCATGTTCTGTTGTTAGAAAATTATGAGGTAGTTGATAATGTTTATTAATATTATAGGAAATATTTAATTAATCAGAAATTGTTGAAGAGTAAAATCATAGTTAGAATCATTTTCTAAATGCAGGTCCTAAACTCCGAAATGCAAGTTATAAAGATAATGTAATAAATTTTTCATTAAAATTACATGCATTTAGAATTTCTGAACATGTACTTTGATTTAAAGGTGGGGGAGGGGTTGGATTTGAGGTTTTTATTTTTGGGATTGACGACGTTGTGGTGGTAGCAATGACAGAGATAGGGTAGATGAAGCGAAGAAAGATTGAGTGGCGGAGGAAGAAGAAAGAGAAAAAGGGATATATCGGCATGTTTCGTGAAAGATTCAAAATGATCTTTAATTTTGACATTAGTTTTGACATCAACTGAATATAATGGTAACTTTCGACGAATTCTTGAGATTATTTCTGCATATTCAACTAATGTTTAGCTTTGTTTCAACACTTTTAAAAAAATTGTGATTGTTTTGACACTTTAATAAAAACTTACTTATATTTTTAGTTTATTAATAATTTAGGAATGAAAAACAAAAACCGCGAAAAACGAACAATCGTTCAGTGTTCATAGTTCACTGTTCAAGTCTCTTAAATTATCCAATAATTTTTTAATGTCCAGAACTATGTATATGATAAAGACAAAGTTTTGGGAAAGGTAATCTTTTCATATGATTAAGGAAAATCGAAATTTAATTAGAATAATAAAAGTTAAAAAGTTTTTGGTTGTAATATTAAAATTTTATTATTTAACTTGTAGTAGTTATAAAGTTTATAATTCGATTCATGACGCGAAAATTTTATTTTCATTTATTATAATTTGCACTTTAAATGGAAATACCGTATTTCAAAATACGGACTCAATAATAAATTAATCCTGACAGGCAGAATTTAATATACGTTCAGAATTTTTTTCTCATTTTCAAAATCTTACGTAAGCATTAGATGCAAGTGACCGGCGGAATGGAGCTCAGGTGTTTCGCGGCTGCGCAAATCTCCCAACCGCCAACCTGCAGAATGGAGGTGTCGTGTTTATCGGCGAGAACCGCGATGCAAATCTTCCACGCGCCGCCGTCATCCTCCGGTAT
>JAULKM010000007.1:657338-667900 GCA_032355605.1 Rubia tinctorum
GATACGCGTGGTCCCGATCATTCTCAAACTCCATTCGAGAGTGCTCTGCCTTCTCTAACTCGGGATATTTGGGTACGTCAATGCAGTTTCCTCCTTCTCGACATGTTTTGGCTGTTCTCCTTTTCTCGTTCCTTCTGATGGGAGCTGGCTTCTTGGCCACTTGGTTTGTGAAAATTTTTCACTGGCTTCGTCTTCACCCTGGCTTACTCTCGCTCCTCCATCTCCTTCAACTTCCTCATCATCTCCTTTTGCGAGGCCATGATAGTTTGCAGGATTTCTGAGTTGTCAGCCAACTCAGGAGCGTTCCGAAGTCGGTTTCTATCTCTCATCGATGTGAGAGTGGGCTCTCCTTCTGAGTAAGACCTGTCCTCTATTCAAATCTCGTTGAGCGGATGTTGTCCTTCCATGGTGTTTTTCGAGCTGCGTGGATGCTATGACTAAAGCAATCCCCACAGACGGTGCCATTGTTAAGTTTATTTTTAGTTATGTTCTGGATCACGATCGTAACTCCTTTAGCTTAATATAAAACATGCAAGACAAATAGATAAGGGTTAAGAAGGGCGGCACAGGGTCGTGCCTGCTCTGACGGTCAAGTCAGTCGAGAGATCCATTCTAAGGTTTCTAAAGAAGTGTGTCCTGGAAGTAGGATTAGTGAACATACCTTTTCCCAAGTTGCATCCCTAGGTATATAATTTGGTGGCTTGATGGACATAACTGGTCACATCGCCTTTTGCCCGTTGATTTGCTTTGTCAGACCCATGTGCATCCGCCGAAACAGAAGCCGGGCTGACTTGGCTTTGGCCTTATTTTGGGTCTTTCAACCCATACCTTATTAACTATAAAACACCCGACTTACAGAATTGGAATCATTGCAAGAAGGATAACTTACTAGGCTACTTTCGTTGTATCATGAGTCACCTGTTTGGCTTAGGTGAACCACGAGGCTAGGTAATGTTAGATTGCACAACTTCTCTCTACACTTGAACCACACTATGCCTTTAGAGGCACATGGAGATCTATAGAAAATTATTTGAAATGCACAGTAGACAGAATACTAAAGGAACTGTCACAACCGAAATTACGTAGGACACAATATAAAAGGAAGCTAGCAATATAAGGTGAGGAAATGCTCGTTTATCTTTGCATTGCAAAAAATGGTAAGGTATGAAAATTGATGTAATGCAACGCCCCATATATACGTTGTTGATACAAAATCTAAAGTGACGGTTTAAAAAATTATAAAAAGAGGTCAAAGATTTACGACACGCGGATCTTGGCCTCTTGAAAAGATTTGACTGAACTACCTATGCATCAACATGCAAAGGAGAAAATTATCTGGGATCTTGGGACGAGTTTTCTCGAGACACAATAGAACGTCAAGGATGCTGGCCTATTGTGCAATCGGGCTCTACTCACACGAGTATTAGACACGAACGATCCGTGCATTGTGTGCCATGCATCGCGAGCGGTGTGTATGCATACAATTTAGAGAGACCAAAATGCATACACGTGATGAGTGACGGAAAACTGCAACACGCTGGAAATGTGTGTTTAGGTTTCTAGTGCTTGTGGTTGGATGATAAGACCGACCTCATAAAACGGGGATCCATTTTTAATTGTACGATAACTTTATCAATCTATATCAAACTACCCCGACCACATTTTTATTTAATGTTTTTTTTAGCAAAGATTGCAATTCAAAAACTCCACAGGGAATATCTTGAATCCATCTATGCATGATGGAATTCTTTGCTTGGAGTCAAAGATGGAAACGGGTGATTGGAAGGTCCCTCCAACAGAAGGAAAGCATATTGAAAAGCAGATGGTCTAAAGTTTTACTCTAAGCAGAATCCATGCCCACAAAGATGGATTGTGTCTCCAGAGAGGCATATTGGAAAACAAAGAGATTGCCCCACAACCAAAATGACTTGGAAAACATAGAGGTTGCCCCCACAACCGAAATCTTCACAAACAAATCCTAAAAGAAACATGGTAATAATCTTATTGTTAATTTTGTTCAAAATGTCAATAATGTTATCTTGGATTCCAGATCGAATCCCAGTAAGTGGATGTGAAAACATTTTCAACCCTCCTCATGTGCCCTAAAGGTTGGATCAATTATGACAATGTCACATATCCCAAGTCTTGAAGGCCCAATTTGAAGGTGCAATTGCCAATTTGTCAAAGTACTATTACTGCTTTTCCCACAAGTGCAGCCACATTCTAATCTTCTTTTTCTTGTTGAAAATGGAAGCATATGGATCGAACTTTTCCACCCTCCGCAAGCACGCATTGTATGGGACCTAGCCTTTACCAGAAACGGTGTAGCCACATAAAATTAAAGGGCGGGTTATTTTTTTTATAAAAAAAATTGAAAATGGGTTAGTAGAGGATTGATTGATTATTTCAGTCTAGCGGGAAATGTCATTTAACATTGTGATATGACATCACAAAAAAAGTTTTTATCATATGCAACAAGTGAATAACCACAAAATGAGAATATTGAAAGCATTGAAACAATAATTACCTATTTCTTGCGGTTCACTCCTTTTTTAAATATTTTTTCCCAACACCTATTTGACCATTAATGCCAGTAGTTACGTTCAATAACAGATTATAAAAATTTACTTCCTCCGTTTCTCTAAGAGTGGCACCCATTCTTTTGGCACACGAATTTATCAATGTAAAATTAGTGGTTGAGAATTCATTGAAAGAGTAAAAAGTAAATTGAGTGGATGAAAACAACCTAAAATTTGTCAAAAAAGGAAGTGTGTCAATGTTAAAAAACTTGAGGGATTATATAATTATGAAAGTAGGTATGTGGGAGTTGATGTGCCTCTTGTGAAAATGAGGTGTCACTTTTGAATTAGTTAACAAAAAAGGGTTGTTTATGTGTCAACCTTGTGTGTGATTGCCAACGCAAAGCCCGGCAACCCTTTAGTCCAACGAGAGCACAACACACGGTGTCTATTGCCAAAGAAAGGGGACCACTAGCATGTCTTTTATTGGACAATTAACATTTAAAGTGATGATCCATCATCATCATGTGATAAACTATCCATAGCATTAAACAAAACATGGTTAGGTTAATTTGTTTGGATTATTAATTTACCACTTTGCTATGGAGTATAGTTTAAGGGAAGGGAAAACCAATAAAGCGAACAAACTTTGAATGCCATTTGTCAGATGGTTTGGTCCTCTTCCTATTGGCCATTGCCTCTCTTTGTTGTAATGTTACAAACCGCACATTTCACTTTATGTCATAATTTATAGTCCAATTTTGACTGCATATTTGAGTAGATATATCAGCAATAATATTATCGTATGTGATATTGTTGAATTCGTCATAACAAGTAGTTTCTCAAAATTAATTTTTTGTTTGTCGTTATTATACAAATTAAATATATTAAATGTTAGACAAATTTTTTTATGAACGTAAAAATTTTTTTGTGCAATTTAACTTGGAACGGAGAGAGTATACAAAAGTTCATTTCTCATTGGATTCAGTTACATCATACCCGTTACTATAGAATGTTCTTTATACTCTCTTGAGTCCCTTATTTATATGTTTATTTTTTTTTGACATTTTTAAAGTTATGTTTGACCATCGACAGTTTTAGTTGCATATGATAACGGACTATAAAATTATACATTTTAAAAATTACCCGTTACAAAAAGTCTAAAAACATCTCACATGAAATCCATTATTGTATATAATATAAGTTATCAATAATCATACATATCATTGAAAAAAAGTTACAATTAAAGAGGGGCACAAATAATGGAAGATAGGGAGTATGTGTACAATGCATGATAGGGAGTATGTGTAATGCATGTATATTAAGTAGGAACAAAGTAGCTCGGGTGAATTCATACTTAATATTCCCATTTAAGAAGATTGCAAAAAAAAATGTTTTTATAAATTTACCTAATTCACATAAGTGTTCGCATAACATTTTGATAATTGAAAATGCAAATATAACCGTAGATAGAAGTGTAAGTGCAAATGTACACATTTCGACAGATTTAGGCCGAATTTGGTAAAAAAGACTATTTTATCCTTACGAAAATTGAGTGGACAATTTTGCCCTTAAGTACCACCGTCGACCTCACCTTCACCACACACATCGCCGGACTCACCCTCACCACACACATCGTCGGACGCTGCCTGAGAAGAGCTCGGGAGCTACCTTTGCCTCCAACCATCGCGCCATGCCACCACACAACGCCCTCAACCACCTCCCTCACCACCCCGAACCACAGCTCACACCTTGCACCATAGGCCACGCATTTTTTTGTATATCTCCGCTGGAACCGAAACCGTCTACGACCTATCATCCAACGGCTACCTGGTAACGAGCCCTAGCTCCACCGCCCGACTCCGTCTCCACCGGATCTAAGTGCCGCCGATGTACACCAGTGAAACACCTGAGATCTCGTTCATCGGGCAACAACGAGGGTGAGCAGTGAGTGACCAGCAAAATAAGAGAAGAAGAAACAAGAGAAGAGAAAGAGGAAAGAAGAGAAGAGCACCAGCGCTGGCATAACGACGACGGTGGTAAGGGTATAACTGTACACACTTTTTGTTTTCAGGTCAAAAGGCATTGTGATCATTTTAGATTGAGTCAACGCTAGATTGTACACCAGAGGGTTAAATTGGCATTTTCATCAACTAGTTTGGTTTTTTTTGTAGTTTCAATTATTCGAGAGTTATATTGGCACTTACTCAAGTATATAAAGTTATATTTGTACACATCCCAAAAAATATTTATGGAAAAATTTAGAAGTAATCATGAGTTCTTTGAAAAGTGTCAAAATAACCATATATTTTTCTTGTACTTATTCAACCTTAAATAGTCTTCGAATGTTACCATTATACTTAGTTGATCCAATATCGGCGTTGACTGGTCAAATTTTGGAATTGACCAAACCAAAAATGACCGAAATAATCTTGCTTAATTTTCTAGATAATTTTCAGACAAATTTTACCCCTTCCAGAAGTCCGCCTCACCATTAGAAAATAAAATAAGAATTTTTGAATTATATCAACACTTATTTTAGAAATATAGGGTCGGTACAGAAATATTTTTACATTTTTAGAATTACAGCAAACAATCACAATTGTACTATAACATTATAACAATACTCGAAGCGACCACAAATTCAAAAGGCACCATTTCCACAACATTTGAAGGATGATTGTATAATAAGAATCACATTTACATCACATATAACAAGCTATTGGGAATGTTTTCCTCAAAACAATCAACCAAAATCTTCAACTTTAAGAACATCAAAAGGTTCATCATAATAGCATAACACTTAGGAGAAACATGATCCTTCAAACCAGCCAAATCCTACACATTTTTTGGCAAACGTCGCTTCACTCTACTAAACCCTACCGAAAACATCGTTGTAGACACTGTAAAACCCCTGCCCAGAGTCTGAAAACCCAAATAAAACCAAATTGGAGAATTACGAGAACTAGATCGTCAGGACCACATAGGAAGAAGAAAAAGAATTTGAATTCACAAATAGAATTTGTAGCAGTGCGAGTCATACGACGTGAGCTCCCGCGCATTGAAGAGGCCCTCGTCTGCAATGGCGGGTCCAATGTGGTTTGAGGCCTTGGGCGAAAGGTTTATTTTGGACCCCTTGTACAAAGGGTTTTTTAAAAAAACAATTGGGCATTTATGAATTTTGAATTAAAAAATTAAAAGGTCACCCAAAGAAATTAGTGTTAAACTGACCTATTTGTCGGATGGTTTGGTTCTCTTCCGATTGGCACATTCCTATCTTTGTAGTATATTCCTTCCGTTCCACCTAAACTTGGACTTTTAAAATTTTTTGACATTATTCTCTATTAATTTTTGATCACATATTTGATTATGTATATTAACAACAATATTATTGTCTATGTATTTTTGAATTCGTCGTAACAATGATATGTATTGGGTATCATTGCTTCAGCGACGCATTGCTATTGGAAGTGAGTTTTCTCCGGTGTCGACTAGGGTTTAGAGATTGGGAAAAGGAGATTTATTATGTAAAAATTCATTTTGGCAGTAGCAGGTACTTAAGAGGATCACAGGACATATCCTTCAATCTATTTATTTTCAATTTATAGTTTCTTAACTGCGGGAGAAATGGATCAATTTCTATCATCCAGCGAAGATCGATGTTGACCCGATTCTCAAACGATATCAAGTCAATTTGGCACTTTTTTTAAAAAAATGAGAATGTTTCGACACTTATCAAGAAATTCATGATCACTTTAACACTTTTTTCAAAATATTATTAGAAGGGAAAGTATTTAAAATTTAAAGAAAACTTTAAGTTGAATTTTATCAAAAAAAAAGAAAATATTGAAAGTGGAAGTAAACAGTTCAACATTTAATTAAGCTTGTGTTTGGTAAAGTTGTGCCTATAAGCAAAACTGATTTGTTTAGTAAGTAATGAAGACCAATTTCTGCTATTCCCCAAATAATAAAATATGCTTTTGAAATAAGGCAAGTTTTGTAAAAAAAATCATATTTCCATATACATATGGAAAGAATGAAATTGAATTAGAACTATAGAAAGGTAAAAGATTTTAGCTATAATAATAAAATTTATCATGCAACGTGCAGTAGTTATAAGTTTATCACCCAATTAATTTAACTAGAAAATTTTATTTTGATTTCTTCTAATTTGTAGTTTAAACCTTGATATTTTTCATAACTTATGAAAAAATCATCTTTAAAGAGTTTGAATCTTAAAATAAACTGTTCTTTTAGCAAACGGTAAAAAAGTATTTCGACTCCTAATTGCTTGATTTGATACTACATTTGCTGTCCTGATAACGTTTGAACAACACACTAGCCCCTTTCCTCTTTGGAAATATGCAATGATACCCTAGTGTTCGAGGAATGTATACAAAAAGATTTTTTTTTTGAGAAAACTCATATCAAACCGAGTCATCATAATTTACGATGAGACAAAGTAATAAAGTAAAGTTTTAATTATTACAGAAAATACCCAATGTCATTTCTTATTTTTAAATAATTGTACTTAGACCCTCCGTCTCACCCAAAGGATGAGTGAGACACTCAAGTCTTTGTATCCTTTTTTTCATACATATACCATTTCATCCTAAACCCTAAATTTCCATAGACATGATAGTAACTACTTCCTCAAAAATGTATTAAAACCCAAAAATTGTTCAATCAACTGGCCATCTCATTCCTCCATCTTTCTCTCTCAGGCCGAAAAGAAAGCAGCATTTTCGTCTCTACCTTCTCATCCACCCACCTGCATATTCTTGTTCAGCGTTATTAACCTAGAACAAAAGATAACTCCTGTTCCATAACAGATTAATTTCTTTTTTAGATGCAAAAACATATATACGAGTATATCAAACTAATTACATATGATAATAGTTTGAAATGTGTTGAGATACTCTCTCCATTCACTCCATGAGATTAAAATAGTGAGACGGAGCGAGCAATACATTGGATGAAAAATGTCATATCAAATGTACACTGGAGAAGTGAAATCTTTATTAAGACATTTGATACTGCATTATAGGGCACATATAAAAATATGTAGTCTTGTTTTAGGCAATTTAAACTAAAGTTACACACTTTTTTACAATTCTCCCTCCATTCTTCTCCACCTCTTCTGCAGGAATCTTTCCCCAATTCTCCCTTCTCCAGAGGAAAAGGAGATGTTGGGAATAATGGAGGAAGAATTACAGAAGGTGCTTACCTGAAACTTAGTTTGTCTCAGAGGAGACCCATCACCAAAAAGATGAACTACAAAAACTATGAACTTGAGCAAATAAATCACTGACAGTTTGCCAAAGGAAATTGTTCACAAAGAAAGGGCTAGAATAAACTCACATTGAATTAAGAGGCTGGATGAGTTGCATTGGCTGTATCCTTTCTGTAGTAAAAGACAAAACCAAAACCAAAACCATTTCCTGTGACTATCAATTTATCCACAAAGAGGAAGGAGTGAGGCTGACAGAGCATGACCTAGCTAGGGTTAATTAGTTAGCACACTGCACCAACCAAGTCATTCAAGATTGCACACATAATTCAACCCCAGATAGATCATGCTGGCAGCTTCACTATTTCCCTTGTGAACTTCAACCCTTTTGAATGTACCCTAATCTCCAACTTTACACTCTCTCTCCATAAGAAAAAGATAACCCCACAGAAAAGGGCTTCACTTTGTCCCAAAGGACCCAAGGAAAAAAGGGAAACATGCATGGAGCAAATGGAGGGACTGTATGAATGGAAAGGGATCTCAAGAGGGATTTATGTAAGAAGAGTGGAAATGAATGAAGGGAGGACACAGGTGCAGTTTGCTGAAGACTTGGTAGCAGTGAATAAAAGCGAAGGCTGTTGTTGACTCGAGTGGTTGGAGGGCATGCATGAATTAAGGGATAGGCCTCTCCTCTGTAGATTTATAGACACAGTATGTACTCCAGTAGTATTTGTCTTATATATCACAGGTGGAGCAAGGACTGAGCATAGGGCGGCGGGGCAGGGAGGTGGTGGGGTGTGTCTCTTGCTCTTGCTTACTGAGCCTACCTTAGCTACAACTACAAGCTGGCTCCAAGACCATCTCCAATGCTGTGTTTTTTGGACCCCACCTTATAATATTTAATTCTAACTTTAATTTGAAAGTGTCAATATAATTCTCTAATTTTAGAAAGTGCCAAAATAAGCTTAACTTATTATTGTATATGCAAATCTAACCCTAACTTTGGAAAAAATGTGCCGATATACCCAAACTCTATCTTTCCGGCGGTGAACGGGTAAATTCCGGCGAAGAGAAAAAAGAAAATGACTAAAATAATCGATAGCTTAAAATTTTGTGCTATAAATACCCCTCAAATTTATATATGGTTATTTCAGCACATAATCAATCAAGTCAGGTTATATCTGCACCACCGATATAAATACAGGGTTATTTCAGCACGTGGATAATAAAATAAAGGTTATTTCATCACAATGGACATTTGAGAAATTAATACTCGAATGCATCTACAACATACAAGAGCCACAAGGAAGACAACAAATTACAGCAAATACATCTAAAAAAGGCACCAAAGTAAATTCATAACAACCACCTAACATTACAACCATTCATAACACAACAAAAATTATGAAAAAACATCCAATGTCCTGACAGTACATGAAACGAAACTAAACCCCATCCATTATAGGACTTCACAACTAGCCATTGCTTAACACCATAAACAACTCTAACACACCCAAGCAAAACAAACCCTAACATCTCCACGAGGCCATAAATCACAATAAAATATGCAAAATTCTAAAAACTATATATTAAAAACCCTAGAAAATTCACCCTCAATGACACATTTTACCCCTAAATCCCAAACAATGAACAAAATCAACTCCATAAGGGAAATCAGAGGTAACTATTGGGGCAATATCCAACACATATTGATGAGAGATTACCATTTTGGATGATGCCCTATTTTGGGGGGGGTGAAGCTGACGGGAAAGTCGCAAAACACGGAAATTCGTCGCCCGCTTGCAGAAAAGGAATGAAATACGCCGACGCCGACCAGGAAAGACAGACGATTGCAGAGATGAAGGGCGACGAGACAATGCCTCAATTTATGTACTTCGGGCTGAAGAAAGCAGGAAGAAGGTGGGGCGAGAAAAAAGTATGAGTAAGAATAGAAAATGCAACAAGTAAATGGGAGAAAAGAAGAAATAAAGTAAGGGGAAAAGATTTTTTCGCTTTTAAAAAAAAAGGGAAAACGGTATTTTCACCTTATTCCGACAATAAAATAATTGTCTCAAAAGTCAACATGATCAAGGGTTATTCGGCACTTTCTGAGATTGCGGGGTTATATTGGCACTTTCAGCCTAAAGTCAGTGTCATTTTAGCACTTAACTCTTTTTTAATTCAAGGGCAAAATTGTATATTCATTCAAATCAGGTCATGAATCAGTTGACTGAAAAATCAAACGAGTTAAAGTTATTTTGGCACTTTCTGAAATTGCAGGGTTATATTGGCACTCACACTCTAAAATCAGGGTTATTTTATCGCTTAACTCTAATATTTAAAAGATTGTAGTAGGTCACTCACCGTATACTTTTGCAACTCGCCTTACTCCCTCTGTCCCAGCCCAAATTACCCACTTATTTTATGGCACTATTCTCTATCAAAATTTGACCACATATTTGAATAGATGTATGAAAAATAATATTATCGTATGTGATATTGTTGAATTCGTCGTAACAAGTTGTTTCTAGAAAGTAATTTTTTATTTACAGTTATTATATGTAGTTAAACATATTAACGATCAAACATTTTTCTCGAATGATGTGCAATGATTGCCCTGTAATTTGCCCTGGGACGGAGGGAGTACCATATTTATAAAAAGATTGCAATAGGTCTTCCACCGTCGGAAAACATTCTTAAACTCCTACTCCCTCCGTTCAAAAGAGTTTGACACAATTTTTTGTCTTTTTTCTCAAGGCATGTTTGACCATTAATAACTTTTGCTACGTATGTTAATATCATGTAAAATTTTA
>JAULKM010000007.1:699329-724004 GCA_032355605.1 Rubia tinctorum
CGCTGCGATTCGTGCATTTATTTGAGTTGGGCGAGATCCTCAAATAAATAAAGATCCAATTTTTCGCAATCCAGAGTATTCGCAAGGAGATTCATATCACTTTGTCTTTACCATGTTTGACAATGCACCTTACTTTGTGAAACTCCACAGTCATATTGTCATCACACAATTGGCTAATGCTCAGAAAGTTTTCCTATAAGTTTCCAACAAGTAGAACACTTGTAAATGTTGGAAATCCCTCAATCTGTAGTTCTCCTTTGCCAACGACAAGAATTTTATTTCCATCTCCAAATGTAACAAGTCCACCGTCATAAGGCTTGATCTTAGTGAGAAACTCCCGTGTTCCAGTCATGTGTCGAGAGCATCCACTATCAAAGTACCATGAATCTCTAGAGTGAGCAATCAGGGACGTGTGATCAACAAGAAAGACTATTGTTTTCTTAGGAATCCAGAACTTTCTATCTAATTTTGATCATTGCTCATCATCCATGTTGGAACATGCAGTCAATTGATGTCCGTTATTAATATCTCTTAGTAGTTTAAAACATTATTCCTGTATATGTCCTTGAAAAGAACAATAATCACACATCATCGGTCTCCTTTGCTGAGTCCTCATTACTTTCTTCTTTATATCTCGAAATTCTGTCTTGAAATTCACAGTACCAGTATCCGTTTTATCATAGCCGATTCCCTGTCTGTCTCCAAAGTTTTTTCCTATAGATAGAATATCATCCAGTTTTGCCTTGCCAGTGTTCAATTTCAGAATTGTAGATTCAACCATCTCAGCCCTTTGAGTAGCCAATTTCAAACTTTGTTACAGTTCATCCACTTCATCTTCAAGCTTATCAATGAGATTCATCAATTCTATCTTTCTATCTGCAAGTTGATTTTTCTCCGCTTTTAAAATTTTATTTGTTTCACCAACCGTTAGCCACATTCTATACATTTTTTCATCAGAAATATAGATATCTTCATCACTTACCTCCTGGTCATCATCATCACTTGATGTATCACCACCTTGATTCTTTGTGTTGGAACGTGCAACAACATCAGTTGTCGTCATGTTGGAACGTGCCCCAGTTTAACTCATTTTAGCTCCCAAGGCAACATAATTACTGGTGAGTTCCTCTTCTTCTTCCCTTTCCTCATCATCACTCCATGAGGTAACATATGATCGACCTTGTTTTTTTCGAGTATTAGCACATTCTCTCTAGATGTGTCCATATCCTTGACATTCTCTGCATTGAATTCGTCCAGGCTGCCTTGCTTCATCTCCCCGATTCCTTTGGAACTGCTGACTTGATCGTTCAGGTCGTGGTCCTCTATTGGTTCTAAACTCTTGCATGCAAGGTCGATTTCCACTTCCACTAGTTTTCTCTTGAGATCTTCTATTTACTGCCTTCTTTAGCATCATTGAGAAGTTTTTTTTGTAATAAGTGCCAGCTCATCAATTCCATCATCACTTTCATCATCATAATCATTCTTGGAAGAGGAAACTTTGAAAGTCAACTCCTTTTGTACTTTATTTGAGGGTGTGTCAAGAGTCATCTCATAAGTTTGCAATGATCCCATCAATTCATCTAGTGTCATGGTAGAAACGTCTCTTGCTTCTTCAGTGGCAGCAACTTTCATTGAGAATCTTTGAGGCAGTGATCTCATGGTCTTCTTTACCAGTTTGCCTCTTTATATGTTTTCCCGAGTTGGTATGCCATATTTTCTATGTCTCTTAGCTTCCCATTGAATATTACGATGGTATCATCTTCCTCCATCTTTAGTTCCTCAAATTTTGTGGCCAACATTTGAAGCTTAGATTCTCGCACTCGACTTGTAGAATGTCCCAAGCCTTCTTTACCTGATAGCATGTTGAGATGAGTTTGAACTGACCTTCATCTACTGCTGTAAAGATAGCATTCAAGGCTTTTGAATTTTCCATTGATGCTTTGAGTTCATCCGGACTCCAGGTTGACTTGTCTTTAAGTTTTTGCTTTGGAGTGCTTGATTCTCCTTCCTTCTCTTTTGAACTGGTCACAGAATCTTCGGTTGGATAGTTCCATTCGGTTTCTACAAAGTACCATGTCAGTTCATCCATTCAGTTGATAAACACTCTCATGCAAGCCTTCCAATAATTGTAATTTGTCCCTTCCAATATTGGTGGGAGAGATACTGAAGCTCCTTCCTTAGTCGCCATGGTAAAACCGGATCATACTTTCCTTGACAAACCAAGGTACAAATAAGTGACCAAGCTCTGATACCAAATGAAGTTTTGGTTTTACCTAAATGTTTAATCAGCCATTACCATGTTCCAACATAATCTAATTAACCAAGTGTGAAAAAGATTGTAAAGTAAGAACACACAGACTTGGTTACACAGTTCAGTGTAAAATCACCTACATCTACGGGGCCTAGCCCAATTCAGAATATATCCACTAATCAGAACAAGATAGTACAATAGACATGACTTATACTTATCTTTTCTAATTACAACATGTGGATTTTACAAGCTCCCATTGCTACCGATCCGCCTTGATCAGACTCCCTCTGACCTCGATACACGTCGACGCTGGATCTCCGACCGAGGAATGAAGGCCTCCGATTCTAAACTTAGATCAATAGAGTATTGATCATGTTGGTACATAAACTGAACTCTTGACTATTCATAAACTCAATTCTGCGCGCATACTTTCTTCTATTAAATCCGTGAATAACACAGTCACAATGTCTTTAGTATTTATAACTCTGATTGCACCTTCCTCAGTCTCCTAGGTGCGTAGAATTCTATCTCCATAGAATATTCTGATAACACTCAAATCCTTTAGAGATAGGAATTCCTAAATCTAATCCCTTGAAATAAGGAATCAAAATATCTCATCCACATCTTCTCCATAACCGAGCATACCATATTAATTCTATTCCATAGTTCTAATCCAATCCCATAAAAATAGGAATTAATATATTTTCTAATCAAATCATACCTGAATGAAATATATTCTCTCGGACTACCTATTCTCGCAAGTAATTCCATTTTTGATGTTACAACATAACTTTCCGTAATTTCCACAAATTGCCAACACAACAATTTTGGACTTTACATAGCTTTAATAGGTTGACTTTGTTTTTAATTTTGGGTCTAAGTATAAATATCTAGATTTCTCTCTTCTTCCCTTAGTATATTTTCTAACACACCAAATACTTGAGGATCCACCGCTCTTATGCATTAACATTTTTCCCATAAAAACTAAACTATAGATCTATGTTCCCCTTCACCGTCCACTCTCCACTGCCGCTCTACCTCTCCCTCCCTCTAGGTAGGCTCCCTCCTTTCTCTCCCTCCTGCTGTGAAGATCTGCCCGCCACTTCAAACTTCACCACGCCGCTCCGCCATCCACTCCACCGCGCCGAAGTGTGACCTCCTCTCCAAAGTGCTGTTGCACCCTCTCCTCCTATTGCGTTGCTCCGCCTTCCGCTCCACATCACCGGAGGCATCCGTTTCTCGTTAGATAGTGTTTTTCGATTACAATGTTATCATATCTGACTTGTTAATTGTTTTTTGGTCCAATATTTTTTGGAATTTTCATATAAATTTTTTTTGGTTTTTTGCATTTTTTGGGACCTCATAAATAAGTTCCAAATTTGAAAACTATTTCGGATCTCAATAGAAGGCGATTTTTGAACTTCCTTTAGTCGTAATCGATAATGGTAGGACTAGAGAAGGCACTTGAAAAGGATTTTCTATGGTCCAATATAACCGCCTTTAATAGGGCTTTCTCCACTAGTTCTTAATTCATTTTCAATAAGTTGAATTGAAAAAATTGATCATGATTTTTTTTGAAGACAGAAAAGAGAATTTAAAAAAAAAATTGTGATCTTATTCAATGTTGTGTTCTATTTTGGGTTTTTAAAAATAAAGTGCACCGACGAATTATTTTTCAAAAATAAGTTTAAACGACTATTTTCCATCGAATATAAATATATCTAGTGGAAACAATTTTTTTTTTCAAAAACGTACATTCACAAGCAGTCATTAGTCCATTAACAAACGAATGAATAGAAAATTATATGTGGTCCCCTAGGGAATCACAAATTGAAATGGGATCGGGATGGACTCACTCCCCAAGACCGAATATACTTCATCTTACATCCCTTTCTCATCTACCTTCGTCCCCTCATTTCCAATCCATTTCCCCTCATTTCCAATATACTCCTTATCAGTACAAACAATGAACTGATGGATGGCAGATGAGTTGTTTTCAGTAAGGATGAAATTATCAACGTAAACTAAAAGATACAGCAGCGTAGTACCTCAAGAGAAGACAAACAAAAACGTGTCAGCTAAATTGCAGAGAAATCCAAGTTGGCGGAAATAATTGCTGAAGCGTTGGAACCAAGCACGTGGGGCTTGCTTAACAATATAAATAACTTTCAGAAAGCGACAAACATAACCGGGATGAGCATCGTCCTTGTACCCGACATGTTAGGCCATATAGACTGGAGGGTCAAGAACACCATTGAGAAAAGCATTCATGACATCCAACTAATGAAGAGGCCACTGGCACATGGTAGAAATAGGAAGAATAGTACGAACCGTGGACACCTTAACCACAGGACTGAATGAATGATCAAAGTCGAATCCTGGAATCTAGGAGAAGCCTTGAGCAATGAGACAAACCTTGTAGCGATCAATATTACCATTGGGACGATACTTAAGATGAAAAACCCATTTTGAGCTGACCACGTTCATGTCCGGAGAGCGAGGCACCAATTCCCAAGTGTGTTGGTAATGAAGCTCATTCATTTCTTTATCCATGGCCGAAACCCAGCGAGGATCACGAAAAGCTGCACGATAGTCCCAAGGCTCAGTTTGAGCATCTAAGGCAGCCAGAAAACTAGTGACCTCATAATCAAAGAAAGAACAAAGATGACGAGAACCGTCCATCATCTTAGTGATCACCTGATGCGTGCGAGTAGGAGATGGCTCAGCGGAGGCATTAGTGGAAGCAATGGGAGAATCTGAAGCAAGAGGAGTGTGTGCCTTAGGTGATGATGTAGAGGCCGGAGTCATTGGCACCAAGGCCGGAGTAATTGGCACCAAGGCCGAAGAAGTAGTCACGAAGACTAGAGAAGTGAGCACATGTACTAGTAGAGCATCTGCAAGGTGACTCGGTAGAGGGCGATGCAACCTCAGAGCTAGGTGGAAATGACCAGGCAGCTGAGGGCTCTATAAATGAAGAAAGCTCCAAATGAGAGGATGTGTGGGTAGCCCATGAAGAAGAGGCAAAATAAAATAAAGTCTCATTAAACTGGATATTACGTGAAACATAGATACACCTAGTAGCCGGATCGAGACACTTGAACCCTTTGTGATGAAGGCTATAGCCCATTAAAGCACATGAAATGGAGTGAGGTGCAAACTTATGAGGATCAATATCACGCAATCAAGGATACACAGGACAACCATCGGGGTGAAAAAGGGAATAATCTGGTGCAGTACCAAACACAACCTCAAATGGAGACTTGCCACCAAAAATGGAACCGGGCAGGCGGTTAATTATATAAATCTCAGAGGAGAAGGAATCTACCCAGTAGAATGTCAACACAGAAGAATGAAATAACATGGCAAGGCCAGTTTTTGTGATGTGATGATATTTTCGCTCAGTCCGATCATTCTGAGAAGGTGTATAGGGAGAGGACATCTGATGATGAATGCCAAAAGACACAAAATGAGCCTGCAAATGGTGATTAGTGGACTCTGTGCATCCATCTGTCTGCAAGACTTTGTCCTTGGAAGAAAACTCACAAGACACAAAATGAGCCTGCAAATGGCGATTAGTGGACTCTGTGCATCCATCTGTCTGCAAGACTTTGTCCTTGGAAGAAAACTGAGTCTCAAAAAAAATTTGGAACAAGAGAAAGATGTAAAAAAGTCTAAATTTCATCATAGAGGAAGAAACCAAGTGAATCGTGAAAAATCACCGACGAACACAACATAATATGAATAACCCTCTACGGATAAAACTGGAACAGGTCCCCACAAATCACAATGCACCTTATCTAACAGACTAGTGGCTCGTTTATCGCTGGTAAAAGAGGGCATATGTTTGCTCTTGGCCATTTGACAAGAAAAGCAACTAACAAGTGCAGGAAAAATAGAAGTTACAGAGATATGAACTTGTTTACTTAGTAACTGAAGAATGACATAAGACACGTAACTAAGGAGAGAATCCACTACTCAAAAGAAGCTCGATACTTTCCAGAACGTAACTCACCTAAAATGGTGGAATCACCAGTCTCAAGAAAATAAAGACCCTGAGATTATAGCCTTTACCAAGTATCTCTTCCTTATGCTCGTGCTTAATGAAAAATTCTTCCGCATCAAATAAAATAATAACAGGTAAATCATGAGCAAGTTTACTAATGGACAGTAAACTTCTAGTAATTTGAGAAACCACAATAACATCATTAAAAGACATGCCTGAAATATTACACTGGCCAATATGAGAAATAGATAGTGATTCACCATTACCCACATAAATATAATTAGAACCACGATAAGGGTGTACCTTCTCAACATGGCGAGAATTAGAGGTCATGTGAGTGGTTGCGTCAGAATCAACAATCCATTAATCTAAAGAATGACCTCTAATTCCACGGGAATTAGAGAAACCCATAATTGCACGAGATGAATTGGAAGATTAATAATAAAGCTGATTATTGAAAATGCCAAAAGTGGGGCAAACAAAACCTAAGGAAGTAGCACGCAATGTGCGGATTACATGTGTCTTACTCAAGGTGCTGGTGCGTGATAAATACTCGCTCAAAGGAAGAAGTTTCAATAGCTTTCGATAATACAGAAGTAGATGAGCAGAGAAGGATGAGAAACGGTCACTTGAGGGCAAATCTGAATGGAGAGGCCGCCAGAGGAGACAACAGATGCTGCCCGAAGAACGCTGTGAGATAAAACAGGTAGTTCATGGAGGAGGAACAATTGCTGGAGTCTGCCAAAAAGTCGCTGGAGTCTTCCGAAAAGTCACCGGATTTTGGTCGGGAAAATAAGGCAGCGGGGAGGGCTAGGTAGTAAGAAAAAAATAAAGAAATAGAGATGGTAAAAATTAGGGTCAAGATTAGAGCTGCTCTTCTACCATGTAGAAGTGTATTTCCCTTGATTTGAGATGTGGATTATGGAGTCAATAAATAGAGTATGTGAGGGATATTAAATATTGAAACCCTAATCTAGTCTCTAGAATATTCTATTCTAACAGCTACGGTCTTCAAAATGATGATACTCGATCTTACACCAGGAGTGCCTAGTTTTGCCAATAAAAGATTGTTTTCCCTCTCACACACTTGTCACTAAATAGAATAAAGGTATAAATGTACACCCTCCAGATCATCTACCAAAAAAATCTCTCTAACAAAAAATACCCCCTCCCAAAAATAACTAAACCCTACCTGCTAGGGGGCGGTGACACCGCCACCAGTGGTCTGCCCACCCCCCTTCTTTTATTTATTTATTTTTTAGTTTCTGTCCTAGTTTTTTAGTTTGTAGTTAGAGGGGGCTGATGCCATTCTCATTTTTCTTTGATGACCATCTCCATTGAAGAACCCAACCATACTCCGGTGGAAGGGAATAAGATCTGGCGAAGGGATGGTCTAGCGAGGAAGAAGGCGATCATATCTGGTTGATTGAGCTACAAAAATGTTCCCGACAAGCTCAACGAAGTACTGGCGGATCCAATGTAACCACGTTGAGGCCAACAATGTCCCGACAAAGAAGAGGGTGATCATACGTGCTCAGATGCGCGAGAACTGCTATTCCAGATAGATTGGTATTATAGCTCATCCGGCGGATCTACGACTTTTTTGGCGGAGCTCCGGCTCGTCCGACGGATCTTCATATTTTCTGATGGAGCTTCGACAATGCTAGTAATATCTAGGCGAGAAACATGGGATCGGATATGGTCTTTTGCATGACAAAAGGGATTCTGGCGACTCCAGCTGACTTCCGGCGATTTCATCTAAACTCTGGTCAGGCCAACAACTTCCCGGAAAAACTGAAGGACATCGGCTTGGTTTATGGTGAGAGCTGAAACAAGCAGAGGCTATTTCACTGGACCTCGACTAAATTCATTACCTGATTAAGTTCAGGGAACTTCTCAGACCCCGATGATAGTAAATGAAAATTTTGGTGTCTGTATTTTATTGGTGATCGGAAATAATATCACAGACGACGAAAACAATCTGTGGGTCTAAACCATCCAAGATGCATCGGAGGTGGGTTCGCTCTTACCAAACCAGGCCACCAAATTCGGCTAAACATATGGGCAGTTCCATTGTTCTTCTGTATTGGTGATCAGTGGAAAATTCGTAGATGGAGGAGATTATCTGTGGGTCAGATCTGCCCAAATGGGTTGATGTGGGTTCATTCTAACAGAACTGGATCATCAAACTGGCTTAACGTATGGATACATTGACAGTTTTTTCCTTACTTTAGGGGTTGAGGTCACTTTGTCCTTCTGCTTACGTTTTGATTTCTTATAGATGTTTTAAATTTTAAATTAGTTCAATAAATCCACTTGGCTTACCCAAGTGGCCAGATCCCGACCAGGTACAATTTGGTCCCCCCTTTGAGTTGCAATATAATAGCTTCAAGTCTCCTAATACACTGTCTTAGATGTAGGGTGCCTCCACAAGTGTGGAGCTGCAGTGGGAGGCTCACCCCACTTTGTTGTGTGAGCCAAAATGGAGTCTCATCCCTTTGTGCAAGACATCATGAATGAATGTAGTGTGTTGTTGTCAAAAAGCAAAAAAACACCCACCGATTTTTATACTCTATCCATCCACCCGGCAAAAATGATACATTTAATTTTTTTCACGTCAAACTTTGTAAATTTTAACCTAAAATATAATATATAATAAAAATATCATGTGAGATATTGTTATATTTATCTTAATATCAATTTTCTAAATATCAATTTTTTTTGAGGAACTATTATATATATCTAGAGATATTGACGGTCAAATATGATCATTGAAAGCCGTAAAAAATTAAATGCGCCATTTTTTCTAGGACAGAGTGACTATTCAGTACATTATTATTATTTTAAGTGTTTGAATTTAAATAAATGAAATAAGCGCTAAAACTAAATTTAAAAAGTAAAAAGATAAAATGGGTAAATGAGTAAATTAAATTAAATTGTACCATACTTATTATTTTATTTACTCATTGTAAACTAAATAATAAGTGATATTCCTCCCAAATATCAGTGAACATAAAATGTGAACATAATCCAAATACATAATGTGGAAAATATAAATGATAAAATGCAAATAATGGAAATAAACATGATATATCGAGGTATCATAACCGTATTCAATCGTTGCATTCCTAACTAGTTTCCATTGAAGGAAAAAGCTAACACCAAAGAAACAAATTAGCTCAAAAACAGAATATACAACCTCGCACCTAAATCTCCAGATGCATCTGTGCCCCGATGAAATTGTGCTCCAAATTCCGTAGGCTTGATCTGCAAGAAATAAAGCCCCAGAGTATTTGAGAGGAAAGCTCTCTGATATCAAAGTAGGTATTGCTTTTTAAGGAAATGAATAGTGAATGAATAAAATAAATGACATAACTCTCTATTTATACTGGCTAAACCATAATAGTGATTAGATCTAATTGAAACTTCAATTCATTACGTATTAAAGGCCAAGGATGACCCATCGATAATAAAACCATATTGGCCTGAATTGACCAAAATGGAATATTTAATAAGGTGGGTTGTAAGGCCCAAACTTACTCATAAGAGAGTATCATCAAATTAAAGCCCCTAGAAAAACTAAGGGTGAATACCTGAAGTTGAGGGTCAAACCCTTATGAGGGGCATGAACCGTTGTCTAAAGATCTCGTAAAGGGTTTTACCTCTCACGAGAATATAATCTTCAAACCTTTCTACATGGGATGAACTAATTTGAATTTGGAGAGGTCTGTGTGGCGCATGGAGAATAAAAGAAGTGGGAAAAGATAGGGCACGTGAAACACAAGTTAGGCTAGATATTTCCTACTTTCCCATGCCTTTTCAGATTCGGAGCTGCTCCTTGCAGCCGCAGTTTTGCTCCCTACAGCCGCATTTTAAAGGTGCAATGTCCAAGTTACCACCTTAGTATAGTTTTATTGTTTGGTCCTTGAAGTTGTATGAAATTAATTATCTGATCCCATTTCTCTTTTTCCCTTATCTCTCTTGTACGAAGACCCCTCCAGAAATTAGTTTTGTACGTCTTTGCCGATCGTCTTCCCCATTCTCCCTCTGACCGGTTCCCAACCACCACCTATTAGCTTCCATTGGCGGCACAACTTCTTCTTCCGCCGGTGCGTCGGAGGTATTACGGCTGAGAACGTCGGAGGAGGCGGAGATTTCAACGAATCTGGCGTATCCACTGCCAATCTAGCCTGCGATATACGAGACAAAGGCGCTGCAATTGATGACAAAGACATCCAGTGACATGTGCATCGCGGAGCTCTGCCGCGTGAGCCTAGCAGGAGACAGCGGCGCAACGACTGCAACTCGGTTATTGGATGTTTGGGAGTCGTGGCCTTTTGATTCTCTAGGTAAGGGAGCATCTCCAATGCTTAATTATCCGTTGTCGTAACTGTCTTGGGTGATGAGAAATTACTGCTGCTTTGGGAGATGAGAAATTGAAAAGTTGATTGACTTTGTACATATTAATACTGCTGCTTTGGGAGATGAGAATGGAAAAGTTGCTTAACTATTTGCATATTAATACTGCTACTTAGGATTCCATTCTAGCCTGCAGTTTTCCTTCTCCACTTTAATCTTTAGTTGGAAAACAGTATTAACAAAATTATGTCTACCTGATGCCCTTCGTGTTTTGTGTTATTCATTCTGTGAATTTAGAACTAGTTGGTTATTTGTTATTAAAAAAAATGATGTTCACTGGACATGTGACATGATGCAATAATTTGTAAGCACTCTCACCCTTTGTCTGTGGTGAAACTTGCACAGAACTTGTTTGTGTTATAGTGACATAGAGAAAGGGTTTCGTAAATTATGTGACTTAACATTCCTCGATTTCTCGCTGCTCCGGCGGCCTTTCTATTTTCTGCAATTTCCCGATCGACATGATGAAGATGCTCCTCAGCTGATTGACGCTGTGAAATTCCCTGATGAAGAGCTCCGGTGCATCAACTCCGACAACGGCGCCAGGATTGCTCTGGTCTTTGTCACCCTGCAATCGGACGGGGAGCGCGAGTTCATGTTTACCGAAATCCAAGCGCTGACATGTTGTTGACGTCGGAGGAGTTAAATCTTGAGCTCATTAGATCTGTGAGTTTTCTCTCATCCTTCTCTTTGGCTTGTTTGCACTGATAATAGTGTATATTCCATGGTGTGCAGCAGAAAATAATGCTCAATTTTCTCTCGTCTTTCTCTTTATCTGCTCAGATTCTCCATTCTCAAAGTAATGGCAATGTAAAAGCCTTTTAAACTTATCTTTCTTAAGCTATTTGATTTTTTATTTCTCTTTTATCGCTTCGCTCTCTTGCATCTCGATTCTCATGGCTCACTTTATTCCCTCACTTTTGCTGCTCTCTAGCTCTAGATAGTCTAATTTGGTACGTTTTCCTTGGCTTCACCTTCAAGTAATGTCGTCTATATTCTGCTTGCATTTTCTCGAGTGTGGTTGCCTGAACATGTGTACATCCATCTTTTAGGTGGTATGCTGACACTAATACTTGCTTCTTTCCTCTTTAAAAGACTATTTTTGTAATGTGCAAACATTTGAATCTTAGTAGAACCTGTTTTATGTTGTTCTTGGTGATCATAAATGACACTTCTACAAATCAAAGTGATTTGCATGGGAAGATTTATCTTGCGCAGGTTTCAATAGATGTTGTATTTAAACCTAAATGAGAATGTCTGCTTTGAAAGTATATGATGATCATATAGAGTCCATGTAGCTGATACCATGCAGTGCGATGTAGGCTTCGGTTTTGTTTGTGTATTGCATGACAAGTTTTTATAACCTCTGGAAATGGCTTCATGTAGTAAATACTTGATGATTGTTAACCAAACAAGTGCCATAACTAGTCAAGGGATGAAAGCAATGTTATGTATTTATTCAAGGATTCTTTCAGTCAAATATTGTAATTCGATGAGGATCATGAGATCAAGCAACATGTATTAGACAATATATTATATGCAGTTATTATCAATACGTAAGGCCACTAAGAAAATATTATTACTTCTGAATCATTTTCCAGGTGTCAATTGAGAATGCTGAGTGTGCTGAGAAGGTACAATTACAATGTTTGAAAGAAGACATTGTAGCATTAAGCTCCTTATTTCTGCCTTTTCCATTCATTTTCTCTTTAGCTGGTTCAACAATTATATTTTGTGCTTAGTTATACCTGCATTAACTCTAATAAAATTATTTACATTAATAGCCTCCATTTATTGGCACTAAGACCTTGGCATCAATCAACTTTTGGATGAACAGTACTCAGAGTAGATCATGCACTCATTACGATCCGTACCACAATCTTCTATGATGGTGTGCAGATGTTCTTGTTGATTCTGTGGTATAATTGTAACGATTATCTCAAGCAATGCATAATTGTAACGATTGGTATTATATGTTCAATCCATTACCACCACATACGAATAACTACGCAACAAACTAATACACTCGGGGTTAGACCAGAAGATACTTGTAATCTCTGATGTGTCACTTAAGACCTTGTACCTCGTCACGTACCTAGCTTCAGTAGTGAGGTGAGCAAACATCTGTATATGTGTCCTCCCATCTGCCTTTTGCACTTTGTACCTTTGACGAATGTTGTAAATTTGTTTCTGTGTTGTCTTGCAGTCATTCCCATCTAGTTGAAGGGCACGCTCAATCTGCTGTGCCTTTACATGAGCATTAGTCAGTTCTTCAAAAAAAATTCTCTCCATACTGGTCAATGCATTAATTTTTTTGATGTCCCTATTCGTAAAGAATCATTGCATGATTGCTATGATGACCATCGTTGATGACAAATGACCCACTCACCATTAGGAAGTGTTGAAATTCATCCACGAAATGTTCAACCACATTTTTAAGAGGTTGTGACTGTTCTCATTAAACTGTTACTCTTTTCATAACGAGGCTTTCCACTATGTTGGCATTGAATAGACACATCAATTCTTCCCGAATTGCGTTTCTTCGTTGAAAACCTTATTATGCTGAATTTATGACCTTTCGATGTAGTTTTCGTCTAACTCACGGCTTCTTCCAAATCAGAAAACTTTCTCCCATGAAAAATATTTTTGTTGTCTCTATCACTTTCTTCCATTATCTCATGGCCATCAATCTACATATTAAGAAAATGTAATGAATTATTAGATGGTCATCAATCTAAATATTAAGAAAACATAATTAATTAACATATGACATATCAATTTCAGGATAAACATACTATGAAACTATTCATAAACAAAAATGGAAGCAAACTTTACGGACAAAAAATGTGCGTCCAAAAAAAGAGCCGAACAGAAAAATAGTGTGTCCGCCAAGATGGCCGGACACAAAAATAGTGTGTTCGCCAAGAGGTCCGGACACTAAAATAGTGCGTCCGCCAAGAGGCTCGGACACAAATAGTGTGTCCTCCAAGAGGTCCGGACACAAATATAGTGCGTCCTCCAAGAGGCCCGGACACGAGATCGGTTCGTCTGCTAAAAGCCCCGGACACGAGATCGGTTCGTCCGCCAAGAGGACCGGACACTCTTTTTGTGTCCGGCCTTCAGAGTGGACACAGATCGCGTGTCCGGCCACTTTTTTCCTCCAATTTTTATTTTTAAAAATATGAACTTTTCTAAAAAAAAATTTACATTAAATCAGTACTATAATTAGAGAAGTCTAAAATTAAAATACAAACTTACTTGTTCCATATTCACAATGCTTCAATAACCAAATTGGGAGAGAATTTTTGGTGTGATTTTAGTTTGGAAAGTGGGTGAAGGTTGAAAGAGTGAAGATAAAAATTGTTGGGGTCTTATTTGAAGTTATGAAAAGTTTGATTTAGGGCTTCCATTTTATGTCAAAAACTAACATGGGCATTTTGATAATTTTACACAAATTTTGGGACTGCATGGAGTAAAAGAGGACTGCAAATAGCAATCCTCTTTCAGATTTCACTATGATACCCAAAGTAATCACTACTTCCTTTCTTCTCTCCCTTAATCCCTATAACTTCCCTAAAACTGCCATTATTCTTTTTTAACTTCTTCTTTGCAAGTCTCTCACTGGATTACTTAGGGGTGTTCAAAATGCCCGACCCATTTGAACTAGGACCATATGGATCGAGTTGGGTCAATGTTCCATTTGGGTCAAAATGGGTCGGGTCAAAACGGGTTGGGTAGGATTTTGACCCAAATCAACTCATTTTGATCCATTTGCAATTTTACCCCATTTTGTTGAATTTTTTTATAAAAAAGAATTATTTTAATATAGCATATCCACCATTAATTTAATTTATAAACAAGTTTAACATTCTCAATTTTTTTTATAAAACTAAAAATAATTTTGCAAAGTTACTATTAATTATAAATAATATATTTATTAATAAATGAAATATATATATATATTCATTGTATAAATAAATTATAGTAAAATTATATTTTTTAAATGAAATATCAAAAGTATTCTAACAAAGTAAAATGAAAATAATTGTATTTTTCTTTATTATTTAAATATTATTACATTTAAAATAATACTCCATATTTTATTTAAATAAATTATAAAAAATTTACTATTTTTTATATGATTTTGGTCGATTTGGGTCGACTCATGACCCAATCCGACCCGACCCGACCTGACCTGACCCTAAACTATGGAATTTTTTACCCGACTCGACCCAATCCATTTGTCCCAAAATTTTGGGTCAATTTGGGCCGGGACAGCTGATCCGCCCCGTTCCATGAACACCCCTATGATTACTTATCTAAGGGCATGGGCAATGGCAATTTCTTACTTTTAAGAAACCGCTGTAGAAACCGAAAACACTCACAGTGGTGGTTTCTATGGCCGCCCATGGGTTTTTTGGCAAGAAACCGGTTAAGAAACCGGTTGAGGACCCAATCTTTATTTTTTTTTTATTTTTTCCTTCAAAAATTGTGAATTTTTTAAATTTGTAAAATTTATTTTAAAATCTAAAAAAATTAAAATCTGGAAAATTTTATGTTCACAAAATATTTAATAATTGTTGAAAAAAATAAAATAAAATTTTAAAGATAAAATTGTAATTTTCAATTTATTTTTGGTGGAAAAATTTATTTAAATTAATTGTAAAAAATTTGTGAGTAGAATAGAGAAAATCAAGTGGGGTCCATGAATAGTAAAAAATGGTTTCTTACCATTGTGGAGAATAAAATAGGTAGTTTTTAAGTGATTTCTTAGGGTGAGGTGGAAGAGAGAGAATGAGAAAAATAATATATTTAATTGGTATATATGGAACCACTAGCGATTTCTACCATTGCGCTTGATCTTAGAGCTCTCATCCATTCTCTCCGTTCTGAAATCAATTTTCGGACCGAATCCAACAATTTGCGCAATCCTAAAATTTAAAAAATCAATGAAATCCGAGTCGAACAATTCTAAATTTTGGCGATTTCAGCCATCAAGTTTTCTTTGGATTTTGTGGATTAAGTTTTCTTTGAATTTTGTGGATGTGGCAGTGTACTAATTAATCTCTGCGTATGGTATCTGGCCTGTGTGATAGCCGGGAACATATTTTTACCACGGACATTACGGAATGCAAAGATCAGCTGGGTTATATGGGTCTCTAATAGTGGACGTACCAAATGGTAAAGAGAAATCGTACTTAAAGTATGATGATGAATTCAGTTTATTACTAAGCGACTGGTGGCTTAAAAGCGCTAAAGACCAAGAGAAAGGCCTGAGCTCCAAAAATTTTACTTGGATCGGTGAACCTCAGGTAAAGTTATTTTCATTCAGTAAATATAATTTTGTATCTTTTCAAAAAATTTGAAACCCTCGAAAAAGGAAAGTAGAGCAATCTGATTAGGATGGAGGAAATAATACAGCGTCTGTTTGTAGGCAATCTTGTTGAATGGAAGAGGACAATCCGACTGCTCCTGGGAGGCTCTTTACGACCACAGCCACAGCCCTTCACCCAGTCCTTCACCAAGCCCCTCACCGAGCAGCCGCCGTTCCTGTAAATTTACGGACAATGAAAAATGTACTCCACTTGTGCTTAATGTTGACCCCAATAAAACTTACAGGCTCAGACTGGCAAGCTCCACAGCACTGGGCCTCACTCAACATGCAAATCGGGGTAAGCAGTAACCACTCTCCTTTATACTCCCTCGGTTTCTCTGTATATCACCCTATGTTTAGATGTTTGGATTCAGGTGGATGAAATTGAATTTAAAAAGTGAAAAACTGAATGAGATGAAATTGAAGGAAATTGAGTACTCTTTTTTCATTTTGCTGCACGTATATTTGACCAATATCTTCACTTTGTGTTCACAGAATCATAAGCTCACGGTGGTTGAGGCAGATGGGAACTACGTCGAACCGTTTGTTGTGGACGACATGGACATTTATTCAGGTCAAAGCTATTCTGTTGTGTTCACAACCGACCAAGATTCTAGCCAAAACTATTGGATCTCACTAAGTGTACGAGGAAGAAAACCTAATACCACTCAAGCCCTAGCCCTACTAAACTACAATACTACTCCATCCACCCACCTTCCAACATTACCACCACCCATTGCTCTACTTTGGAACGATTACCAGCACAGCAAGAACTTCTCTAACAGGATTAAGGCCCGAGAAACAGACTCCGAGCTGAACCATCTTCACGGCCTACAGATAGCCACATTGTTTTCCTAAACACTCAAAACTATATAAATGGATTCGTGAAATGGTCAATTTACAATGTTTCACTAGAGCTCCCAGAAGATTCTTCCATTTTGCAATCATTCAAAAAGGGGCTGAAGGGTCCGTTAATTACTATTGTTCACTTCAAAGTAATGTTCCGAAATCAGAACAATTCATTAAAGGCAAGAGTGGCCAATCACGGCTCCGTTGAGCGTTGGTTTAGAAATTTTGACTTAGAAGCTCCGTCTAAACATACTTTTGAACTCGTAAGTTAGTACATGGTCATTGATTTTTAAAACGACTCCTAAAACATGCTGATGGGCGGTAGTTATTCCGACCACCGTAGAAACATCAGCTTTCAACGTAGGGACCCTAAACATATTTCGATACCGCAACATTGTTCTAGTATGTTTTTTCAATTTTAAAATCAAAGTGGAATAGAATTACTCACCGATACCATTCTCAATTTAATTCAGAGGGCGAGAGTGGAACCAAACTAACATAAGAATTTTTAGGAAATCTTTTTGATTTCAGAAGCTGTATTGAAGACCGCCGAACACCTAAGATTTTCTATATCTTTTATGAAGTTGTTTATGTCGGTTCAAGAACCAGTGTGTCTCCATGTATGTCGGTCTAAGAACAAAAGTTCCTGATCAAATTCACAACCATTGACTTAACTTGCTAAGTTCTGATTTCGAAAGTTTAATCGTAACCCATATTCAAGTCATGTGTGAACATGAATTTAAAAGGACGATAATTCAAGAGTATTGGTATATATATGACCTACTCAATCCTAGTTAGTTAAAGCTAAGCACAAGAAGCGGTGGATTTGTTGAATCGGGGCAGTTTATAGAATCCACAAAGACGGAGGACACACATCGTAAAGAGTTGACCAACGGCGGAAATAGTTGAATGCACCACTTGACACAACGCTCTCTACTCGTCCATGATCCAAGAAAAGGGAGCGCAATAATCAGATTACCATCACATAATCGAAACCCTATAAATAAATATAGAAAACACCAGAAAAGGGAAGTGATACTTGACCCTAAAAATACACATACATACAAACAATACTTACTTGATTGTCAAAGCTTCATTCACGGGACCAACCGGGGACATCAGCAGGAACCTGAAGAGGCTAAGAATCGCTGTGAGCTGATTTTGGGAACTATAATCACTCGAAAAAAAATTCCACATCAATGGCGCCGTCCGTGGGGATTTTTTTCTTTCTGAGTTTTAATAGTTCCCAGGAGAGGCCAAAGCCTACGCTAGAGCCGCTACCCACATGATAGAGACATTAAAATTTTTGGCATATCCCATATGTAGGAAGCGAGTAGGTTGAGGAATAACACATTCTTGCCAAGAAAACCATTAACAACGGTATGTTCGCATAATTCTAAATTATCCCCACTAAGAACGACTCACTACAAAGGTACATTCCCATATTACAATTTGTTCTTTATAAAAAGTAGATACATGATATTAAGCTACGAGAGGAAAGAATTTTATACAAAATCCAATATCAAATAGGAGCGCTTAACTATGAAAATATGCAAACCGAATCGAGACCAAATCGGTTAAAAACTAAGTTAAGAAGCCTAAGAATAATTATCCTTAAAATAATAGCAGCTAAAAGTTTAGGTCACATGATATGTATGCAAACAGTAGAATATGCATATAGGAATAGCGCAGCGATACATTATCAGTTGAGAGTCAGAGTTCCATTTCAAACCCTAATTAAGATTACTTAATAGGAAAGCCCTGTTCAATCCATAACCACGCACAATTTTGTTAATCAAGAAACATTCTAGGAATAATAACCAGATTATCAGCTAATAACCCGAGAAAATTTAATGAAAGCGAAGTGAAAGTAGCATTTCCTGATTGACATTCCCATAAAGGAAATAAAAAACTCATAACATATCCTATTAAATACTTCATTACATCGAATCTTAGATTCATACAAAAAATTAAGGATTACAAATAAATTTCTTACCTAAATACAAGGCAGGCCATGCCAAAGGGTAGTGGGGGTTATGCGTCCGCATTCCATTTTTTTTGGCTTTACATATACATAAGCTTTTTAAAGTTATTTTTTCCCTCATTCTCACTTGAAATTGGGCTGGCCATTTTGATTTTAAGAAAATTTTAAAATAGGTCCTTTCTCAAAGGAAAAAAAAAAGGCAAATAAAAAGGAAGTGATATTATGGACAAATAAAAAGATGTTAAAAGAGAACTTTCATCTTGATGTAGTTTGAAATACTTCAAAGGGCACTTTTTAACAAATATTTTAGAATTCAGTTTAGAAATTTAAAAGCCACTTTAAACAAATATTTTGGATTCAACTTAGAAATTTAAAGGACAATTTTAGTTTAAGAATTTTAAAATTTATTTGGACTTATTGGTTTGATAAATCTAAAAACAAGAATAAGAAATGAAACATTGATTTTTCTTAATGCTATACTCTTTGTTTTTTCCTTTAAAAAATTTTACTTTAACTTTTTGAAGTTAAAACACATAAGATTGACTAATATTATTTTTAAATATATATTATTAAAAGTTAAAAATTATTTTTAAAAAATACATGTTAAGACAAATCTAACACTATTGCGTGATATTTTTCGAATTTATATATCATTACAAGGACACACTTTTAACTTTAATATTTTAAAATGGAAAGGTAAAAGGGGACAGTGGCACTACAAGAAAAAAACACTTTTTATCTCGATTTCAGGGGGCTTTTTACCTCGGTTATTCATGAAAATAAGCGAGGTAAGTACAACCGCAGCAAAAATGTACTTTTTACCATGCGTCACAACTAAGGTAAAAATTATGACATACAGCGGCATCCAACGTCAGTCCACTGTCTGCAACACTGTTACTGATGCCCCACGCTGTTGTCTATTCAACCAAAACTGCGATCGACATCCACTAGTAGAGAGCCTCCTATTAAAGGCGACAATAGAAGGAATTTCCAAATTAAATGTGGAACCGCCTTGGTGAAGGGGTTTCGAACTTGGATCCCCTTTTCTTGGCTCGCCAAAACAATTTAAAGGCAGTTAACAACCAATTAAGGCAGTTTTTAAATAAATGCCTCTAATTAGCTTTAATTAAAGGTGGTTAACATTTTAACTACCTCTAATTATCCCTAATTAAAGGCGGTTGTGTGAAACCGCCTTTGATTACCAATGGTTTCGAGTATGGAACAAGTCCTCGATATAACTCTCTAGTTCGTAATTGGTTGTCCCAACCGTTTACTAAAGGGGTCCTTGCAAACTTGAAAATAATTTTGGGTCCCTATTATGAACTCAGACGATTGTTTACTTGTGGGACATTAATTATGCAAGTGGATTCCGAGTTCGCAACCCACTCAGTATATATGAAAAACAACGAGCCCATTTATTTAAATTCTCTAAAAAAAATCAAATTTGAAGGGTTTTCTCCCATTTATAGTCCATTGATGAAGTAGTGAACTTAATACATTAAAGAGCATCATTTTCCATTGGATAGGTAATTTGTATATAATTTATTGCTTGACATTATCTTGAAATTATGGTTTTATATAAATAAATGTTGATTTAGGGTTCGTAGTTAGGTTAATTAGGGGTGACTTATGATTATTGTTATGAGAATTCTAATGGATTGTATTGTAATTTACTTGTTGGATAATGGATCAGAATGAACTCATTGCTAATGATCTTAGAAAATCACTCGATTACAAGTCATTGGTTGTATCATTTATGACGTTAGTGTTTGAAGATGCTTCTAAAAAAGGTTTTGTGTGAGCACGATGCCCATGTTAAGATTGTAGTAATTATGTGTATATAGGGAGGAAACAATTGCGGCAACATCTCATAATGATGAGGTTTCAAACTACCTACACTTCTCGGGTATGGCATTTGAAAGTTGGAGAAACGTCTCGTATGATTGAAATGAATAACATGAACGTGGGAGATGAATTAGATGGGAATGCACAGTTTGATGAAATGATGGAGGATAATGCAAGAGAGTTCAAAGGTAAACTCAAGGTCTTATAAGCTTTATTTGACGACAAAGAGACGTCATTGTACAATGGTTTAAAACACTCGGTACTGAGTGCGGCTTTGAGGATAATGAATTTTAAGGCCAAATTTGGGTGGAACGATAAATCGATGACCGAAACTCTTGAATTGTTTAAGGAATTTCTCCCCGAAGGTAATCTTATGCCGGATAAGCTGTATGCCGCAAAAAAAGTTCATTGCCCAATGGGATTGGAACTTTTTTAAAAAATACATGCTTGCCCGAATGAATATTGTATGTTGCACTGGGAGAAAGATAATGAAAAGGGAGAAACATGCCGGATATGCAGTGAGTGTTGGTAAAAGGTTAAGAGGGGTGCAATTGCGGTGAGTGCAGAAGTGTAAACTAAATCAAAGAAAAAAAATACCGGCAAAAGTGATGTGGTACTTCTCTATCATTCCTCGATTGAAAAAGTTATTTGTGTTTAAGGAAGATGCAAAAATCATTGCACTGGCACACGGAGAGGGATCGACCAGTAGATGATGTGATTAGACATATGTCGGATGGTGAGTGATGGAGAAAAATCAATGTTTTTACCCCAAGTTTGGCTCAGAACCCCGACGTTTGAGGTTAGACCTATGTACTGATGGAATGAATCCATTTAGCAATATGAGTAGTACACATAGTTCTTGGTTAGTTATGTTGGTTATCTACAACCTTCCGTCGTGGTTGACAATGAAATAAAAGTACGTGTTGTTATTTTTGATAATTTCCGGTTCTAAGTAACCGGATAATGACATAAATGTGTACCTTGATCCTCTTGTCGAGGATTTTTTGACTCTATTTAATGTGGGTGTTCGAACATATGACTGTAGTGTTGAAGATTTGTTTACATTGAAAGCAATGTTATTTCTCATAATTATTTATTTCCCTGCCTACGGTAATTTGTCCGGTAACTCAATGAAAGATCACTTTGCATGTCCCGTGTGTGATAAGGAGATGATTATCACCAATTGAAGCGTGGTTGTAAAATTGTATATCAAGGTCACTATAGCTTTCTTCCAGAGGACCATCCAAGGTGATTGGCGAAGAAATGGTTCAATGGGAAGTAGAGGCTAGAGAAGCATAGGTTGCACGAACAACACCCAGATATTCGAAACAGTGACGAATTTTCCCAAGGTCTTTGGAAAGAAGAAACCTAAAGTGCCCATGGATGAGAATTGGAAGAAAAACTCCATTTTGTTCATATTGTCTTATTGGGCATTTGGATGTTAGACATTGTCTCTATGTCATATACATTAAGAAGAATGTGTGTGATTCTTTGGTTGGGATGTTGTTGAATACCCTTCGTAAAACAAAGGACGGGCTTAATGCTCGATTAGCTTTGGTTGAGATGGGAATTAAGAAGAACTTAGGTTCAGTAAGTTTTGGTGAAAATTGTTTCTTGCCCCTTGCTTGCTATTATATGTCTCAACTGGAGAAGAAATAATTTTGTGAGACCCTTAGTAGTGTTAAGGTCCAGGCCGAATATTTGTCCAACATCAGTACATGTGTGTCAGTTAAAGAGTTGAAGGTGGTTGGGTTGAAGTCTCATGATTGTCACAATCTAATGCAGGAATTGAATGCCATTGCGATTCGCTCATAATTTCCATCCCATGTAAGATTGTGCGTTATGAAGCTATGTTTGTTTTTCAAGTCCATTTTAAACAAAAACATTAGTGTCTCAAAGTTGGACCAATTGAAATCAATGATTATTGAAGTTTTGTGCCGGATGGAAATGTATTTTGCCCCTTATTCTTTTACATTGTGGTTCACTTGTGTGTTCATCTCGTGCAGGAAATAAAGCTTTGTGGTCCCGCGCTTCTGAGGTGAATGTACCCGTTCGAGAGGCACATGAAAATATTTAGACATTTTATGAAGAATTGGTACAGGTCAGATGAAAGTATTGTAAAGAGGTATGTGGCGAAGTAGGTTATCAAGTTTTGTACTGATTAAATGAAGGAGGTCGATTTGGTTGGGGTTTTAAGTCTAGACATGAAGGGCGGTTGGAAGGTTACGGTGTTAGGCAAGGGAAACTTTTTAGCCCTAGCACAGAAGATTTATGTACTGCCCATCTTTATGTTCTTCGCAAACATGAAGACGTTGTACCATGTATAATGATTCACATGGATGCCATTAGATTCGCCAAGCCTAATTTCAATAAAGCTCAGGTTCTACAATTACACAGTTAACCTTTTGTATCATGGTTGCATGATCACGTAGCCATGGGAGATAATCCTATGAAAGTTAAATGGTTGATACGTAGACCACTGGGTACTATAATTTCTTATGAAGGGCATGAGATCAACGGTTTTACTTTCGTCACAAAATTGATGGATGATAAGGGTGTGTCTCAAAATTGTGGAGTCTCTCTCATGGCCGAGGCTTTGAATGTCGGTAATGGAAGTGAAAATAATCCTATGTACGTTCATCAGTGTTACATTGGAACAATTTCAAATATCTGGAAGCTTGACTATGTCACTATGTTAGTCGCAATTTTTAAATATCAATGGGTGGATTTCAACAATGGGCAAAAGACTGAGGATTTGGTTTCACACTTTTTGACATGATTCAAGTTGGTGGGCAGGTTGATTGTTTCATATTAGCCTACCAAGTACGCTAAGTTTTTTATGTAAGAGATCCTTCTAATCCTAGGTGGGATATTGTTGTGGAAGGAAAGCACACTTTTGCTGAAGAATATGAAGTCGAAGAAATTCTTAGTTTTGGTCAAAATACAATTGGTGTTGGAATGGATGATGCTATCTTGCTTGAGAAAGATCATAGTTTAACTATTCATCAGATGCAACGATCATGATGAGGGAATTTGTGTGGACGTCCATGGTAAGGTAAGTCGTAAAAGGAGGAGGGCCAAGAAGGTTACCAAAAAAAGAAAACAGAAGAAGTAGCATCATTGTTTGTAAATGTTTTTGTTTTTACAATTAAGTTCTTCAAATTTGTGTGATCAAAGCTTCGATTTGAATGATACATCTTTTTTGGTTTAAGGAATAACACAAAGAAAGCTTTAACTCATAATTTATACACTGATTAATACAAATAGCATTCATAAAAATATCACAACCTCTTACAAACCATTAAAACTAGAAAATAATAATTCAACATAAACTAATGTTTAAAACTTAAGTCAAGAAATAGAAATCAATCTACAACCAACAAAAGTTAAAATCCAATAAATATCAAGTCAACAAAGCAACATCTATGGGAGGTCCGACTCCAAGTCATCCTCAAGATCACCCGTCGATGTGGATTGGTCAACACGAGTACAGTGGATGGAAACGAGATGGCATTCTTACGCTCGTTGTCTTTTCTCAATTTTCAAAATCCTCGCCTTCATGGCGAAGAACTCCTTGCACACCCACCTATAGCAATCTCTAATGACTTTGAAATAGGATTTCTCCAAATCTACAAAAGTTAAACATATACACATAAATATCTATAATAATGAACAATATGAAAGAAAATCTAATGAAAAATAAGAAATTACTACCTTCATCAACTCTCATCCTCTTGCTCGGCTTCCCACCTCCTTGTCTTATGACACCATTTACGATCGACCAATACCTACCTCTTATTTTCAAAGTAGGTCTTGTCGAAGTACTTTGGCTGTTTCTCCTCACCAAAAGTTTCAACCCCCTTAACTGATATGAATCTCCTTGCGAAAATTCTGGATTGCGGAAAATCGGATCTTTATTTATTTGAGGATCTCGCCCAACTCAAATAAAT
>JAULKM010000007.1:724104-735845 GCA_032355605.1 Rubia tinctorum
GTGGCCGGGAATGAGGGGTGGAGGTGGTGTATGTTGTCGGGAAGGGGGTGGTGGCCGGGAATGGGTGTGGTGGTGGGGGACAAAACTGTCTAAACACTTTTAGGTTTAGCATTTTGGTCATTTTATATGCGGTCAAAGCCGGCCAACGCCAATAATAGTGTCATAAGGTTATATTTGCACTTTTATCAATTAGTTAGGGTTATATTTGCACTAAAAATTATTTCGGGGTTATATCTGCACTTTATCAAATATATAGGGTTATATTTGTATATTCCCCATATTAAAAATACACTTTAAAATACAAATAGTTACACATCAACTAAAACACTATAAAACACATCAAACTAAGATGACGAATCATCAAATCAAAATATTAGAAATAAACATCATATTAAAATAGTTAAACATCAAATAAAGCTAAAATAAACATTAAATAAAAATAAATTGAGCATCCAATAAAAACATTTAAAAACATATCAAATTTTAACACTCAAGCAACAAATAAAAACACATGGATTTTAAAACATCAAAGTGTGCAACAAAATGTGACACTGATATCGGAAAAAATAAAACATCAGTATTGAAAATTAAAAAAACATTTCATGATATTGACATAGACACATTAAATAATAATCTAATATCAGAAATAACAATCTATATTTTTTAAACAACACGATGAAAAATTATAACATCAATCAAAATTATAACAATATAGATTACAAACTAAAATTAATATAATAAATTTCACTAACTAGTGTAAACATTTTAACTTGTAAACTCAAGATTTACCTTAAAAGATCAAAAAAATTATTTAATACACATAATTTTTGTGGGGGATTTTTTTTTGAAAATATATCACAACTTTGGTTGAAATATCAAGTACTGGAGATGAAACATCAAATCTGGTTGTAAAAAGGTGCGCACTGCGTGGAAATGGGGAGAAAACTGACCAGTGAATTTCTCCAACCCGAATTCTTGACCCATGAAATTCTTATGATCTGAAATCATTAATTTCACAATAATGTATGCCCAGTATCCCAAAAATGATATATGCACCCAGTCCCTCCTTATTCCTTAAAGTTTCTACAAATTACATTAGAAACCTCATTCACAGTTAAACTTAATTATATTACATATTAATCGTTGGTCTCGTATGAGTCAGTCTCATACAAAATTGTGTCTAATACAATATTGGAGTAAAAGGCTCTAATACAATATTGGAGTAAAAGGCTATAACAAATGTCCTCTTAACCCTTTCAAGCCAATATCACAGTTGATGAAAAGGAAAATTATAAATCATACTTCCTCCGTTCCACAATAATCTTCCTAATTTGACTTTTAACGTCAAACTGAACCAACTTCAACCATTAAATTCTCTTAATATATATGTAAGATTATTAGCATGTAATATGGTTTTAGTTTCATTATAGAATATTTTTTCAAATTAATATTTTTTCAATATTTTTTACATTCACAAAAATATACTCCCTCCGTCCCAGCAGTAATGGCCTATTTGTTTTTTCACGGTCTTCAATGATCATGTTTGAACTTTAATATCTCTATCTACATGTACCAATTTTGCATAAAATTTGATATTTAGAAAATATATGTTAAGATGAATCCAACAATATCTCACATGATATATTTATTACATATATATTAATTTATATTTATGGTCAAAGTTTATCAAATTTGAATTTGAAAAAGTAAATATGTCATTAGTGGTGGGACGAGGGGAGTATGACTCTGTTTGGCAAGGCTTTTAACATAGTGTGCTTATAAGAAAAATATTTTTTTAGTGTTTGGTAAAGTGCAAAAAAAAATAGCTTCTTTTGAAAGCAGTAGCTATTTTTGGGAGGGAAACGGAAGCTGGTCTCTCCCTACTTTCAAAATGAGACAATTTTGCTTATAAGCACAACTCTACCAAACATATCCTATATTGGTAGTTAAAAATTGATACAGTTGACTCTATAAGTTAGATTAGGAAGATCATTGTTGGACGGAGAGAGTAGTGTCAAAGAATCGGTCATTCTATTAACGGAGCTGCTCCTTGCAGCCCCACTTTTGCTCCTTGCAGCCTCATTTTGAAGGTACAATGTCTAACTTACCCCCTTGTTATAGTTTTATTATTTTATCCCTGAGGTTGTATGAAATTAATTAAATGGTCCCTGAGTTGTCCTCTTCTCCCTTTCTCTCTTTCACTTTGACAGATCCGTCGTTTCTCTCCTTTCCTCCGCCGAGCTCTGCCCCCGATCGCCCTTTCCCTCTCCCTTCTCCCTCTCCTCCTCCTTCTTCTCCCCCTCTTATTTCTCCAATCTCTGCCCCCTTATTTCCTCCGTTTTTCTCCGCCCTTTTCTCCTTCTTTTTTCCTGCGTCCGCTCTAAATTAGGACTCCTTCTATCTCCCTTGTTCCGCCTCTGTTTAGTCCACCACTAGCTAAATTCCTACCCAAAATTTTCCCTGGAACGCTCTCGAGGAGTTTGTTACGCAAATTGAGCCGCAGAACGCTCCCGTGGTAACCTTCTTGTCGCTAGTATATGCGATTTTTTTCTCGATAAAGTTTTTCTCAAAGATGTTGAAAAAAACTTCTTCTTCTAAACTGAATTTAGTCTAAAGAGTTTTAATTCCTTGAAACACGTTTCTAGGGGCTGTATTAAGCATTTGAAAGCTTTGCTTATTGGAACCCCTCCAATGGTGGTCTCGAATATCTGCATGTTGTTGCTGTTTTCACACGTATTTAGTGTGTTATGCTACTAATATTAGCTCGCGAAAAGGAATTTGTGAATTTCTGGTAGTTACTTATGTCTGTGCTGTTTCGTTCTTTGTGGTCAGGGGCAGAACCAGGGGTGGGTGAGGGGGTGCTGACGCCACCCCTAAGATCTGGTGGCGAGAAAATTAGAACTAGCCGCCACCGAAAAATATGATTTTCGCCCCCGGTTGAACGGCCAGCTCCACCCCATGTTTGTCTTCTCGTCGAAGAAGACGACTGCCCTGTTTTTTTTGCCTTCAGACATCAAAACGACGCTGTTTTTATTAATAAAGTGGGTTAAAACCCAACCGGGCCATTCAAACAAAGCCCAAATTTAATAGCAAAACCCAAATCAGTTTCGAATCTTCGAGTTTCATCGCCTGTCTTCGAGTTTTCTGATTTTTTGGGATTGAATAGATCATTTGGGGTTCTTTATGAGCCAGCACAACTTACGCCACCTCTGCAGTGCTTCCACCAAACTGATGATGTCAAGCAGAGTTGATTGCTTAAATGTCGATTGATCTGATGATAAATTGATGATGTCAAACACCGATTGTGGAGATTTTACAACGAATTTGGAGATGATGAACAAGGCCAGGGATGTAAAGGTTTTTGAGATAATGAACACTGTTCCCAAACGTTGTTGCAGAGATTTGGCTGAAAGGAACTATATTTCGCGCACGCACAGAAGATGAACAAAAAAATTCCGTTTGTTTGGGATTGAATGGATCGCTGGGGCATTCACCGAATCACCAACTCACGCCTTCACTGCAATTTTATTTTATTTCATTTACATCAGGAAAAATGGTTGTACCTAATTATTTTGTTAATTATAATGTGGTTATTTTTTATAAAGGGATATTACTTATTACAAGAAAGAAATAAGTTAATTGTAATTAGCAGTGAATTTTACTACCATATTAATTAAGATGAGTGGATCATGAGAGATTGGTTATCTCATTTCCAAATTAAAGCTGATGAATATGGTAATTATTTTTAATTAATAAAATCTCGATAAAAGTATATATTTAGACATAAATTGATTTCATTTGGGTCAAATTGATTTATATGTGTGATCTGCTCACTAATTTTATTTTTAGAAACTTATTTATGTTATTTTTAATTCGTTAATTAATAACATAGAATAATTGTAAGTGGAATTTGTCGTATTTGTCAAAATTGAATTATTTTATCCTCACTTTATTATTTAAGCATATTTTATTTGAATATGTTGAATTATGTGTTAAGAAAAAAAATTGTTAGTATAATTCAACGCCCAGAAAAAAAAATTGTCAATACAATTTAGCGTCCAATTTTTTTGCTAGTGTAAGTCAGCCCCCCAAATAACTGTCCAGGTTCATGCCGCTGTTTGCGGTTATACTCTGGTAGCACTCTTCTTTGCGGTTCTTCTGCTTTGTTAGCAGTGATTCTGTGAATGTGATGTTGCATCTTATTCTTTCAATTCACACGAACTTCATTGCTGAAATAAAATGATTGTACTCTAGATTAGTAGTTTAAATTTTGCTGGATTATGCAAGAAGAGTGCTTCTCTAATTTATGTAATTAGTATAACTTTATTTCTGAATTTTATTTTTCTCCCCTTAGCTTGGTACGTATCATATAAATTTGAAGCAAAAATATTGGTGATTAAACTCATTTTTTATATAGTGTGATTGCTAATTGCTGTATTTATGTGAATTAGATATGAAGGTGGTAGGTTTTTGCTTGTCTAGCATCTTGTTTGATGCTACATGACAATTGTGAAACTAATTATATTATGATATTTCTAATTGAACTAGGAAAAAGGTGGGTTATCAACTATTGAGGCTATGCTTTCTAGACAAGCACCTGTATTTTGCGGTGACATTAGAAGCCATGAAAGGGCACTACCTTTGACATTTACAAAAGAAAAATCTTTGAGTTAAGTATCAGAATGTCTGAACTCATCATCATTCACCTGATGTGGTTGTTTGATCAAAACTATAGGTTCCAATGCCCTTTTATACGTTTATTGGATATTGCAAAGTTGTGCATGATAAAAATGTTGATGAAGATGGTCAATTTGATTCAAAGAAGCGTATGTTGGCGGATACTTTTACAGATCAAAGTGATTTGCATGGGCAGATTTATCTCGCACAGGTTTCAATAGATGCTGTATTTAAACCTAAATGAGAATGTCTTCTTTGAAAGTATATGATGGGCATATAGAATCCATGTAGCTGATACCATGCAATGCGATGTAGGCATCGCTTTTGTTTGTGTATTGCCAGACTAGTTTTTAGACTAAATTGTTTATTTGGGCCCAACATATATTTGAATAACTTGTTTGATCCTCACTCCCAATACTGCCCCTATTCGGCCCTTAACATTTCAAAAACAATTTGTTTGGGCCCCAAGGTGGTTTTCAAGGTGGTTTTGGGGACCAAAAGATGATATTCAAATATATGTTGGGGCCCAAATAAACAATTTAGTTTACCCAAACCCACCTTGAAAACCACCTTGGGGCCCAAACAAATTATTTTCAAAATGTTAAAGGCCGAATATGGGCAGTATTGGGAGTGGGGACCAAACAAGTTATTCAAATATATGTTGGGGCCCAAATAAACAAATTAGTATAGTTTTTATAACCTCTGGAAATGGCTTCATGTAGTAAATGCCTGATGATTGTTAACCAAACAAGTGCCATAACTAGTCCAGGGATGAAAGCGTTGATATGTATTTATTCAAGGATTCTTTCTGTCAAATGTTGTAGTTCGATGAGGATCATGAGATCAAGCAACATGTATTAGACAATATATTATATGCAGATATTATCAATATGTAAGGCCGCTAAGAAAACATTATTACTTTTGAATCATTATCCAGGTGACAATTGAGAATGCTGAGTGTGCTGATAAGGTACAATTAGAATGTTTGAAAGAAGACATTGTAGCAGTAAGCTCCTTATTTCTGCCTTTTCCATTCATTTTTTCTTTAGCTGGCTTCAACAGTTATATTTTGTGCTTAGTTATACCTGCATTAACTCTGATAAAATTATTTACATTAACAACCTCCATTTATTGGCACTAAGATCTTGGCATCAATCAGCTTTTGGATGAACAGTACTCAAAGTAGATCAAGCACTCATTACGATCCTTACCACAATCTTCTATGCATAATCTCTGGATGTAAACAAGGTTGTAATTGTACTTTTGTGCATGACCATTTGTATGAGTATGTTCATGGCATTCATTTCTGGCCAGCTTTGCTAACTCTAGACAGAAGCTTTGCTAACTCTTGAGTATTTTGAGTGGTATGATCTAATTTCTCACCCTTGTATATAAGGACACAAACAATCTTCTTCAACTCAGTCATCTATCAGAAATGATAGAAAAGCGGTATGCGCAAACATTTTTTTTCATTTGTAACCATTTAAAATTAGTTTCACAAAGCTTCAGATATAATTTTTGTTGTCAATGACTGTATGCAGATGCTTTGCTGATTCTGTGGTATAATTGTAACGATTATCTCAAGCAATGCATAATTGTAACGATTGGTATTATATGTTGAATCCATTACCACCACATATGGATAATTACACAACAAACTAATACACTCAGGGTTAGACCCGAAGATACCTATAATCTCTGATGTGTCACTCAAGACCTTGTACCTCGTCACGTATCTAGCTTCATAGTGAGGTGAGCAAACATCTGTATAGGCATCCTCCCATTTGCACTTTGTACCTTTGACAAATGTTGTAAATTTGTTTCCGTGTTGTCTTGCGGTCATCCCCATCAAATTGAAGGGCACGCTAAATCTGCTGTAGCTTTACATGAGCATAAGTCATTTCTTCAATTTTTTTCTCCCCATACTGCTCACTGTATTAATTTCTGGATGTCTCTCTTCGTAAAGAATCATTGCATGATTGCTGTGATGACCATCGTTGATGACAATGACCCACTCACCATTCGGAAGTGTTGAAATTCTTCAACGAAATGTGTAACCACATTTTTTGGAGGTCGTGAATTAATATATGGTCATCAATCTACATAATAAGAAAATATAATGAATTAATACATGGTCATTAATCTAAATATTAAGAAAATATAATGAATTAATATATGACATATAAATTTTAGGATAAACATACTATAAAACTATACATAACAAAAAAGGAAGCAAACTTTACAGGCACAAAAAATGTGCGTCCAACAACAGAGCCGGACACACAAAATGTGTCCCCCAAAGTGGTCGGACACACAAAATGTGTTCACCAAGAGGCCCACACACACAAATTGTGTGTCTGCCAAGAGGGCCATACAAACAAAATGTGCGTCCGCCAAGAGGCCAGGACACACAAAATGTGTGTCCGCCAAGAGGCCCGGACACACAAAATGTGCGTCCGCCAAGAGACCCGGACACGAGATCGGTTCGTCCGCTATATGTACCCCGTACACACTATTTTTGTGTTTGGAACTCAGAGCGGACACACAGATCGTGTGATCAACCACTTTTTTCCTCCATTTTTTTTAAATCTAAACATTTCTAAAGAAAAAACAAAATTACATTAAATAAGTACTCTAATTAGAGAAGTTTAAAATTAAAATACATACTTACTTGTTCCATATTCACATTGCTTCAAGATACAAATTGAGAGAGATTTTTTGGTGTGATTTTAGTTTGGAAAGTGGGTGAAGTTTGAATGAATGAAGTTAATAAATATTGGAGGTTTATTTGAAGATGTGAAAAGTTTGATTTGGTTCTTGCATTTTTATATCAAAAAACTAACATGGACATATTTGTCCTTTTACATAATTTTTGGGATTGCATGAAGTAAAATGATGACTGCAAATAACAACCATCTTTATTATTAATGAACTTCTCTCAGTTCGTATTTCTTCCCCAAAAGAACTTTTTTGAAAATTCAATTGCTAGGGTTTCCTCCGCCGGTGGATCTGATGGTGGCGCCGCTGTGGTGAAGGGCAAAGCTTCGCCCTCTGTTGTGGTGAATTACTGGGTTTAGTACTGTTCCATGGGCCCAAACCCCTTAAATCTGCCCCAAAAAGTGAACCACTGGAATAAAAAAAGGGCTAGCCCCACTTCCAGTTCAAAAGCAAAAATAAACTCCATCTTCCTCCCTCTGCAAGTAGAGTTAAGACAGAGAGAGTATATAGGTTAGGCAATCTTGTTATAACAACAACATGTACTACCGTCTCGGTTAAAGGTTCTATCACGTTTTTGCACGAATATTTATGCATGTTGGTGTGACCAAATTTCAACTAAATGTGGAGTATGGAAATGAGCTGGCCAAATTTCAGCCTAAATAAAGAAATAGTCAAAAAGTGAACCTTTAATTTGAATAGACAAAAATGAAAAGTAGAAACTTTTGATTGGTACGGAGGGAGTACTATACTTCTCTACTTCCATATTTATCACATGAAGTGCAACAACTCATCACCAAGGAAATCACCTTTACTAAGAATGATGGCTATATGGTGTGGAAACTAGACCAAAAAGACAGCTGGTCCCATCTCTTACCAAGGTATGAAATCGTCTTATTCCCAAACAACAACAAAAAAGCCAACAACTCCCTTCCTTTTTTTTCTGGGAAATGTACAAATATAACCCCATATACTTCAGAAATTACAGATATAACCCTAAGATAATTTTAATTGCAAAAGCAACCCAAACTACTTGACTGGCCATTTTCGGCCATTGACCGACTGAAAATGACCAAAATGCCCTTTCAGCCTAATACAACATTTGAAAGACAACAATGTCCCGCCACCACCGTCCCCTCCAGCCAGCCCAACCACTGCCACCACCATCAGCCAACCATGCTATCACCACCTTACACTCGCCACCAGCTAGCTCTGGTGAATTTTCTAGTTGAAATTAAACAGAATTGAGCTCAGATTCTTACCGCATCTGAGAATCTGAAACCCTTCAGCATCGATCTCCATCTCCGATGAGGTCAAGCTCCTCCAGCGACATTTTTTGGCTTCTTCTCCGATCCGCCACCACTGCCACTTCTCCACCACCTCCTCTGCCGCGCCACCACCAACGTCGGCCACTACCACCTCCTCCTGGCTCCATATAGATAACATCACCCCTCCCCTCCCCTCCTCGCCACCGAACGAGCATCTCATCATCACTCCACCGCTTCCCAACTTGAATTCAAATCTGCAAATCATTGGCCCGCTACCCAGATTTCAAATCTACAACTTGAATTCAAATTCGCAAATCACTCCACCACTACCCAGATTTGGGACACCACCTTGCCACCAAGGCCCAAATTTGGGACACCGCTTCGCCACCGAATGGGAATGGAAATGGGAAGAGATAATGGAAGAAGCTGTGAGTGGAAGGTAGTTTCTTAAATCCCCAAATGTATCGTCGGAGGTGGAAGAAGCTGCAGGTGGAAGGTAGAGTACAGCGAAAGACAAAACGAGATTCTAAATGTCTCGGCGGAAGCGCTACAAGGCGGGGGACGAGGCAGTGAGGAAGAAAGTGGAGGCGAAGAACTCCCTCGAGAACTACGCAGAGAAAAGAAAGGAATAAGAAATGAGTAAATTTAGTTTAGAGTTTAGGGGCATTATATACATTTCATATTTTTTCAATTTGTTTTGTTTTTAAGAGGGGTAAAATATTCTTTTCATCATAATCCGGCCTCAAACTGCCGGAAAAGAGTATATTTTCACATAAACTAACTATCTATGCAATTCACTTTTTTTAATCAATCTACTCCCTTCCCTTTGATAATGTACTCATTAAGATGGATTTTAACTTGCCCTCAAAATTCATACACTGGAATGTACCATACTTTGCCCTCAAAATTCATACACCGTTCTCAACTTTTAATAGAATGTATCACTAGTAGTATAGTACTACTGGAATGTTAAAAAGGCAATCTTCTTAAATTGACAATTATGGTCTCCTGATATATATTTTAAATATAATATATTATAATATGAGAAGATCCCCTAGCTGGTAGATCCACTGGCGATTTCACCAATCATAAAAAAATTCATTGTTTAATATTTAAGATTGGATTATAATTATTTATATATTTAAATTTATTTTAAGAGGTTTTCATAATTATATGTATCTCATTGTAATAAATAAAAACAAATATCATATCACTCTATTAATTAATCATACTACTAATAAAATAACTCGTCTTAGTAGGTCTAAATCAAGATTTTGCCTTAAATATCTACTGAAATAGACTAAAAGATAATATATATATTGAACCTTGGCTCGGATCGAATTTTATTATTTTCATTACGGCGCCGAAGATTTTATATTCTTGTTCAAACTTGAGAAAATTTAAACGAGTCGGAATTGAGTTAGATGATCATCCATGATTCTCCCGATTTTATGGTCTCCCGATCTATGTACAATAGTCCATTTGTAATTGTGATCATCCATGATTAATCTTCCCATGAATTTTTACCAAGTTGTGTACAACTTATAACTGACGTAGTAGTTGATGTTATCTACTATGTATAGATATTTAAGGGAGCAATTGACTTTTGAAGTAGAGTTGAACTAGGAATTAGCTACGTATATTTCGGATAACATAATAATCCGGTATTAAAATCTATCTAAATAACGTGTTTAATTTGGTACATAAAACTTGATCGCCGAAATTCTCCTACTCGATCGAGCCAGATATTTAATCTGGTAGCAGGAACTATGTCGCTTCAGCGTATGTTCAGTTGGTTCAAAACCGAGTCATCAGATTTACGGATTAGGTCGTCATCATCAGGGATCTCAGGAGGTTCTGAAATTCCAGAAGATCTGCTGATTGAAATATTATTGAGGGTTCCAGCCAAGTCGGTGACCAAATTCAGAAGGTTGTCCAAGTTTCATCGGGATAGGATCGACCGTCCTGATTTCATACGAAAACATTACAATCTGTCAATCAGAAGGAGAACAAGTTGCAGCCATATCATTGTTGTTCCGAATAGTCGGGGCTGGGGTTGGACGGATTACCAGGTGGTGAGGTTAGATTCAACCGAATTTGGCGCAAGAGTGGAGAGAAGTTTGAATTCATTCAAAGGGAATGGTTATTCTGTTGCGGACTCTTGTGTGGGAATTGTGTGCTTATTGTTGTCTCCAGAAGCAGGGCGAGACGGGCATATCCTAGTTTGGAACCCATTGACGGGAGGCCGCCGGATGATTGATGAGCAGTATGACATCGATTTCTCATCCTACTACTTTTTAGGGCACGATGCGGCTACTGACGACTTGAAAATACTGAAAATAAGGCGTGACAGTTCAGAATCCCACTGCGAGATTTATAGTTGCAGGATTGGTTCATGGAGAAAGGTTTGTGACATTGACAATCGGCTGATATTTATTCTCTGGCGCCATAGAATCTTCGTGGAGGGTACTAGCTCACTTCACACAGTTGATCCTACTGATGAAAGTATCATCACTTTCGATTTCTCTTTGGACAGGTTCAATAGAATTGGTTTGCCAGACCGCCCAGGGGATCCGTACCAGTGTAGCGTGTTGGATTTGGATGGTTGCCTTGGCATAGGGAACTACGGTATTCCTTGTGAGGCCTCCTGCGCTTGTCCATGTTGGTCGGTGTGGAGGATGAAGGAATATGGAGTTAAGGAGTCGTGGAGTTGGTTATTTTGTGTGCGTGATTTTGTACCCACTTCCTTCTGGCCAGCATCAGCATCCCTCCAATTTGTGAATGGTGGACGACAGTTGCTTCTTTTGTGGGCAGACTGTGGACAGTACGAGGTGGGCCTGTATGATTTTGAGGAGGATAAACTGATCAAGTACGAGGAAACCCTAAGCTGGCTCGACTGTCCGCCCAACCATTTTCTATATGTTCCCAGCCTCAGGCAAGTTGGGTCTGAATACGAGAATGCATTTGATCATCAAATGAACCGGGGACTCCAGTTACGTCGATCCTATCACATCAACCGCAACCTGGTTCTTCCCCCTCAACTCGATCGCTTTCTACCCGGAGATGGATTGTAGCAAACAG
>JAULKM010000007.1:750394-764793 GCA_032355605.1 Rubia tinctorum
ACTATGACTCTAAAACCTATCTATGTATGGAAGAGTAATCAAATCATATCTTCTTGATTCTTATCTATCCTAACAAACAAAAGCATACATGACACAGAATATTAACCAGACGCATTAGAATTTCACAAAATTGAAAATCGGAGATTCGGAGGAAGAAATTGCACAGAGCGAGCGAATGAGTGACAAAGAAGCCTAGAGGGAAAAAAACATGAAATTCAGTTAATATATTGCGTGAATGCACGTTTCCTAATTGTAATATACACTATCAACTTAGAATACAAAATTAAATATAATTTTTCGTATGCTACAAAACAAAAGTCATATTATGACGTTAAAAATGTCTCATTATTGGGACGCTTCAATTTATATGACGTTTCTAAAACGTCACCTTATTCTTATCGCGAGTCCCCCTATAGATCTCGAGTCCCCCTATATATCTCGAGTCACTATATTAAACAATTTTATAGACAGGATATAATATTGTTTTTATACTTCCTATTATATTAGGTCGCTTTTAAATGTTCTAATATAAGCATCATAATATACATTTGTTAGGTCGCTTTTTAATGTCCTAATTAATATAAGTGTCATACTATACATTTGTTATGACACTTCTTTTAAAACCATCTTTATATAAGTGTTCTACTAGACCTTTCGTTTTGTAGTGGTAGAAATAATAGGTCGGATTTTAAGCAAAAAAAGTTTTAAAAAATTGAATTTCATTTCTTATTTGAAGAGGAATTTAGAGAATCTATTAGACTTACTCTTAAAGATTAATCATATTGCTGAGTTATGAATTACTTCTGCAATACTCCTAATATTGCTTGGAGAATTATGGACTTAGACTGTTTTCTCAAATTAATTGCATTTAGTTTAAATAAATGTTAATAATTTATTTTGAGTAGAGATAAACTTAAAATCAAATGCACCTAATTCGGTCAATCTAATTCAGATAACACTCGTAACACTCTTTATTACACCAACATAACCACTTCTTCCCCTACATAAAAATAACACCTAGCAAATGACATACGTACAATAAAATCAAAACCATGTCCTCTCTATCCCCCGCTCTCCTCCTGGCACTTCTCTCCGTGCATCTGATGATTTGCAACGTTTGACGATCATTGCTACTACGACATCTATAGCATTACATGCGACGATCCACCAAAACTTCCGGCTAACTGCGTAGCAACGTGTAAGGAATATTGTGGTCCGTATGCACGAGCCGCCTGTAATCCTGATACTGGATTTTGTTGTTGTCTTCTCGAGTGCGATCATGCAGACCTCTGCAATTGGCCGGGGGTGCCACGCCCCCAATATATAATTTATGAATTGGAAGTATATGGCCAAGTGTTATGAAGTTTTTGAAGTTAATTGCTATTTGATTAACTATGTCTAGCTAATGTTTTAAATGTGTTTTTTGTATTAATCCTATACACTTTTCATAATTATGAGAAAGAGGAAGTACAATGATAATATAGTCCTTAATGCTCGGGTAAAGCGGGTTGTTTATTTTTTAATTCGATTGAGTATGAGTAAAATGAGTAATGAGTAATATGTCATATGGGTATTTGAAGAAAAAAAATGTTGGCCGGGTTGGTTCTGTGGGTTAATCGCGGATTTACCCATGTTGGTTTGTATATAAATCCATATGAATTTATTAATGAGTTGGTGTATAAACTCACATGAGTCAATATGTGGGTTAAAATCCATGGATTTTACCCATAGGGGTGGGTATGTAAACCCACATGAGTTGAAACCTGCGGATTTATCCATTTTCAACTAGTGAGTTGAATAATTTTTTACCCATAGGTTAAGCAGGTTTCAACCCGATCCATTTTGACCTGTCACGAAATGAGTTATTTGACCTATCACGAAATGAGTTATAGTACCCATATTCAATTTGTCCACCCATTTATCACTCTAAATCTTACATTCAAATACAGTTTGTAATGTATTTAAATTAAAGTGAGTCTCCTGACAGGCAACCGACATGTCAAGTTTATGGACAGTCCACGTATTTTTTACCTTATACATTTCATTTGTTAAATTACATATTTGGAATTTAAAATTTAAATTTTAAAAATATTTTAAATTTTAAATTTTAAAACTATTTTTTATAATATATATTTTTAAATTTTCACTTTCAAATACACATTATTACTTTTTAAAATACAATATTTAATTTTTATTAAAAAAATACAATATTTAAGGTAAAAAATTCAGTGAATTATCCATAAGTTTATGAACAGCCCGCTTTTCCTGAAACTTTCCTTTTTAAATTAATATATGCATATATTTAAATTTAAATTATAATCTAAACTCAAAAAGTGTTGGGATGGTTTCATAACTTATGAAGAACTGAAGATCTCATTTCCCAAAACATGCTCTTCCCTCAACTGATTATGCTTTAATATTTTTACAAAAAATTGGTGAAACTATCCCACCCAAAATAATAGTAAAACTAAAGATCCATTTATAATTATTTTTAAAATAAAGATGACTTATGAATTCTTTAACAATTTAAAAGTTTACTTAACGCCTCATCTCACCATAAATTATAATGACACGATCTCATATAAGTTTTTCTCTAATTTTAAACATATGATATGTAAATATTAATTTTTACATTATATTGTATGCTTTCCAATTAAATAATAAATACATTATATGATTACTATGCACACTTCGTTTAAACGTAAAAAAATCACTAGTGAAGGGTGGCCTATTAAAGACGGTTTTATCGGACATTAGAAGTCACTTTGAAGGTGCATTTTCTGGTAGTGAATTTGATCAATTTTGATCAAAGTCACTCCAAAGAACCACCTTCTATCGACATCAAAAATAGCTCCGAATTCGGAACTTGTTTCCAATATCCCAAAAAACAAATTCAAATATGGGGAACAAAAATACAACACCCAAATACACATCAATATGAACAAAAGACATACAAATTCACCTCTGTCAATACACATCAACATACAAAAGACATACAAATACACCTCTGTCACGGCAGATCCACGGCGGGAATCTTCATCGGCGGGTCTCTGTCACGGCGGAATCTTCATCAGCGGGCCTATGTCACGGTGGGAGGGGAGTGAAGCAGGAGGGGATGGCGGTGAAGCAGGGGAATGATAGGGAGTCAGGGGACGGCGGTGAAGCAGGTGGAAGGGCTGAAGACGAGGAGAGTTAGAGAGAAAACAAAGGTGAAGAGCTAGAGAATTAGAAAAAATAAATGGCTAGGGTTTTATTTATATAATGGCCCAACAATGGCACTTCATTAAAGGCACGGTTATACAGTAGAAGCCTTTGATCGATTTTATTCAAAGGCGGAAGTGTCTTTCATCAATTTCAAACCGCATTTGAAATAAAATTGGTGACCTCAGAAGAAGTTCCGAGTTCGAAACTCACTTCGGATCCTTTTCAAAGGCGGTTCCTAATAAAAAAAATGAAACCACCTTCTAAGTGGTATTTTTAATGAACCATCTTCCACTAGTGAATATATAACTAAAAATGTAAAAATGCACTAAATTTAGTGCATCTAATTCAGAAGATAATACTCAATCTATCCCATTTTAATGTGCAGTTTAAATATTCATTTAGTCATTATCTTTTAATGGTTACATCATATCTATTATAAACAAACAATTAAATATACAGTTACTGCACACGCATTAATTATAAGTTGCTTATTTTGAAATGAGAAAATAGTGAACCAAATTCATCAAATCAAGTCAATCTAATTTAGGTAATGTTTCTATATGCTCCGTAACAACAATAAAAGTTGGTGGAATTTATATCACCTTTCTCACTATATAAAGTAACACCTAGCAAATAACTATGCATAACAAAACTAAAACAATTTTCTTGAAAATGAAGTTCTCTCATTCCATTGCTATGCTTATGGCTCTTCTCTCCATGATTTTGATGATCTCTGAAGTTGCTAGGGTTGAAGGCACAACTTGCTACCATATAATTCCAAGTATTACATGTGTTCAATCGAGTGTCGCGGAAGTATGCTTACCGGCGTGCCAGAAACAATGCGGGAATTTGGCCGGAGCAATTTGTAATGAAAGTACTTTTGGATCATATTGTACTTGTAAATTTGATTTTGCTGGTGATTGTACATCTCAACGTGTATGTCACTTGTGATCTACTATCTACACTATATATGTGTGTGAGCGAAAATATATGGTCAAGTCCTATGAATTTCCTGATATGATATTTTGTTGTGTTTTTCAAAGTTATTTATAGTTGAACACTGGTTAAAATTTAATTATTTAACTTTAAGATTTCAAGAAAGCCCTTAATTTTCATGTTAGCAAATTAGGTTTAGAATTCCTTTTCAACTTTATAAATAGTGTTAGTCGATGAATAAATCCACTAGGGAGATGTAAAGGAACATAACTTACCTAAGTCGATGAAATACTTTGGTTGGCGGCCAGATTAATAAATTTTATTATTTATTGCCCTCTCCCTCAACTCTTTTATTATTATCGATTAAGTTCAGCGACCCTCGAACAAAATTTTGAACAAAAAAATTTACTCTTATAGCATCACATTGGAACATAAATGATATATTGGGAATATTTATGATACAAATTTAAAATAAAAATACTAAACTGTGAATTCAACTAGAAGTGGATACCGTTGTGAGCATTTGCTCCATTCATAACTAAATTAGGAGACATAATTGGTCGCTTTGATTTGAAAAAATAATTTTTTATAGGTGTATAAGAGTCATTCATAGTGTGTAGAATTGTCTCTAACCCGAATACATAAGAATACCGAATAAATGGTGTAAAGGTCAGTTAAACTAAATAATCGATCAAACCGGCCAAAAAGATTATAATGAAACCACCAATTTCCCCTCTATTCTCCTCGTTCGCGTCATTTTTCCAGCCCACCATTGCAGAGTCAACTAGATGGGTAGCCCCCGGGTCCTGGCTCCTTTGCGTTCATTACCTCTCCCTTCGCCGTCATTAAATTAGTAACCTCACCCTTCACCCCAAAATTTTTAATGTGTATTTGAAAATGAAAAATACTAATATAAAATGTATATAGTGAGAAAAAGTACCATATTGTTTATTTTAAATGAATTAACTTTAAAATAAAATGCACCGGATTGTAATCAGGTAAGAAATAGGTCTATTATGCATTAATAGACTATCTGTGCAGGGTATAAGTACGAAAAGTATTTCACATCCCAAAATATAATATTGACTAAAATCAATTTGTATCAATCATATTTACTAACACGGATTCAGTCAATCTAATTAAGTGTTAAAAGTTTGGTTGAATTCATACCACTTTCATCACCATATAAACCAACACCCAGCAAATACCTTATGCCATTCTCATAAAGATGAAGCCCTCTCTCTGCACTCTCCTCTTCCTAACTCTCCTCTCTGTGAATTCCATGGCATCTGAAGGTAAAACCTGCGACTATGTAATCCCAGGAATTAAATGCGATCAATCGAATGTTGCGGCGAAATGCTCACCGGCGTGTAAGAAACACTGTGGAGATTTAGCGTGGGCATTTTGCGGCGAAAGTAGTAGCATTGGGCCGTATTGTGCTTGTAAATTTATTGTCGCCGGCGATTGCGCTTCTCAACAACTTTGTCACAAATGATTCGTCGTCTAATGATAGGAAAAGATTTTTAAATTTGAAATCAGCCATGGTTCTCTAGAGTTTATCTATATTTCATTTCAATTCACTTCAAATCAGATTACTTCAATGAAAGCTTAATCTGGTGAAATTTAGTTCTATTTAGCCATTTTATTACTGTTTTTCAACACACTTATTTTCAGTTTAAATCAGTTCAGTTCAATTCTGATCAGGTAAGGTTTAGAGATCATGGCCTTAATCATGTCCTATAATTTTTTTGATGATATTGTTATTTAACGATGTCTAGTACTCTTAATAAAAAAAATATTTGTTTTAGCCCTTGAAAACTATGAAAGAAAAAAAAACAACATGACATATTGTTGGATATGCTGTAGTTTTTTACTTTTGCCGTAAGGGCATCTTGGATTGGAAAAATATGAAATAAATGCATCAAATTCACTCAATCTAAATTAGAGTATGCTACTCTATATTCTGATCGTTGACCGAGGAGTTTTAAAAGGGATTAAATCATTAATTTCAAATTTACCATCAATTTTTTGAAGAGAAAGCATGAATGAAGTTTTAAAGCATTGTCATTTAACTGATGAGTGGAAGAAGGGAAGATGAATCTGTAATTTGTGGTAAAATGGGTTGTCTATTTTTAAATTGGCAAAATTTTCAGAAAGACGGTATTTCTATAAACTTATGGAAAAACAGTGTTTAATTAGAATAATAAAAGGTAAGAATTCTCAGTTGCAATATTAAAATTTTATTATGCAACATGTAGTAGTTATAAAGTTTATAACCCGATTCATGCAACCCGAAAATTTTATCTTTATTTCTTCTAATTTACACTTTAAACTTTGATCTTTCCATGACTTATGGAAATACCGTCTTTCAAGAGACAGACTCAAACTTATAATGTTCGTACATAACTAAAGATATTAATAATAAACTTATTTGTGAAAATTGATAATGTTTGCACATATCTAATTTACTAAAAATATTAATAAAATACCTGGAGAAGATGGTTCCGCAGTCACACTTGTACTCCCTATTCCCGCAGGTCTTCGAGTGCGCCTTCCAATCAGATTGCACCGCGTAAATCTTTGAGCACTTATCACACTTCCATTTCTTCTCCCCATGCTTCCTGCAATAATGCTTCTTAATCCCGGTCAGATCACCGAGAGCCCGGGAAGGGTGGTGGTGAATGCACGTCGTCTCAGGGCAAACATAGGCCTTTTTCCGGTTCTCCGTGGTGCTCCGCTGCTTGAGCTTCCATGGGAGATTGTGTCCCCTCCGATGCAGCTGCAGGTTCTGGTCCCTCTGAAAACCCTTGTTGCAGACTTCGCACACGAACCTATTCGTGGCCATTAGTGTGCAAGGTGAAAGGGCAATGATATCAGCATCGGGATCTGTTACAGAAGGAATAGAAGAAGAATAAGGAAAGAATTCTGATTGATTGATTTTATGATAGAACCCCATGATTCCTACATACTAAGCAATTGCTTTGTCAACCACCAATATGCGACTCTTATCAGAAAATATACACTAAAACCGGTTACGATATTATAAATTAAGTTTACCAGGGTTGCCGGGAAGGTTCCTCTTCTTCTTGATTTTCATCAGAGGAGGTGACACTTGCTGCTGCGAGGAGGAACTTGGCTGCCCCGTGGCATTGAGAGCTCCGAAATCAGCAACCCTCGTCATGACGGAGGAGGAGCTGAGCTCATCGGACATGGAGGTGGAGGTGGAGAACATCATCATCACCTGAGGATTCATTGACGTTGTCGGCAAACAACCCGACAGACAGAAGAAACTGAAAAATGCAGTGGAAATGGCCGGAGAATTAGCTTTGCTGCTGGTGTGATAATGTGTGTATGTAAGTTATACACATATATTTGATGTGTATTTACAGACTTGTAAACAAGAACTCCTGAAATGGTAGAAATTTGTGAATTTTCCGTTTAGTTTTGAATAGGAACAATTTTTTTTGTGATGGTTGGCTATTCTAAGTTCTAGCTGAGACAGAAACAATGACATAGAATTGAGGAACAGACAGTAGGATGTGTATTTTTTTGTTACCAGAAGAAGAAGAAGGAACTATTCTCTGCTATTTATATGCGAATAAAGGAGAAAGGAACTTGTGTGTCTTTATGTATAGTCTGTGGGTAGTGTTGGAACATTATCTTATGATCGTATCATATAATATCAGTAGGTGTATAATTTAATTAATTATTAATATTTCTATTCAATTGAAAAATGAAATGTTCTTAACGAGCTACTGAGTTTTTGGTTAAAATACTAAATTATGTACTCCCGTCCTAACCGAATTTGCATACTTTCCTTTTTTGTCCGTGTTAGGCAAATCTGTACACTACCATTTAAAGAAAATATTAACCTATCAAAAGACATCTTACCCTTAAACAATACAACCCGTCCACCACCCACCCACCCGCCCACAACTTCTTCTTTCTTTCTTTTCTCTAAACTTCTTCTTCTTTTTTCTTCCAAACCCTTTCCGCCCAAACCCTCACCTCCCCAAACCCTTGCCACCGCGTAATTCTGTGTTTTTTCGCCGCCTTCTTCCAGTGCTGCACGTTGCCAAAGCGGGACTGATAGAAGATCGATGGAGTGCCAATCGACAAAAGTAAGTTCAAATATTGGCGGTGGTGCTGCTTGAGGGTCGATACACTAGTGAAGGATGGCTCATTAAAGACAGCACTTGAAAGGCGGTTCCGTCTGATATTTGAAAAACCGCCTTCTAAGAGGACCCGTGAGGAGGTTCCGAGTTCAGAACTCCCTCCCAGGTCACACTGAAAGGTTCAAAGTCACTTTTTAATTGACATCAATCAAAGGCGGTTCTATGTGTGTTTTTTGGGCCTTTTAACCCAATATATAAAGAAAATGCAAACCCATTTCCCCCTTAGTATTTTTTTAGAATCCAAACCCATCAAGGTTTTCTCTCTACATTTTTACCCTCATTGGCTCCTCACTCCGTCCTCCCATAGAGTACTCCCTCCGTCTCCACGCTGTACTCCCTCCACCACCGTCTCCCTTTAACTTTCGCAGCCGTCATCTAAATCCTCCACCACCACCCCTCCGGCCCGCCTCCAACCCTTGCCTCTTTGCCGTCTCCACACTCACTCCTCCACCACCACCCCTTTGCCCCGCGTGAAATCGTCACCCTTCGCTGCTTGTAACCCTAACGCCTCTGTCACCTGTAAAGCCACCTGAAACCCTAATGCCACCGTCGCCTGAAACTCGCATCGTGCCGCCTTGGTTCCTCATGATTTCACCGCATCTCGACGCTCCACCGTAAAGCCCGTCGCGAAGCACCACCGTGCAACCTCCGCCGTGCCTCTATGCCACACCACCGTGAAGCCCTCTGCGACCATCCTCTGCTCCCCGCCATCTTTCCCGTAGCTCCTCGTCGTTCCCAGTGCCTCGACATACCCACCGCATCGTGTCGCCTCCACCATCGCGAAGAATTTGGGCTTTGTTTTCCCCATTCCCCATTCCCTTTTCCATTTTCTAGATATGTTAACCCTTTTCCTTTTCCGAAATATGTTCTTCCAAAAATTTCATTTCCAGATCTGGTTTTCTTTTGTCGCTGGAAACCGATGCGGTAACTTTTTTTATAAACCTCGAAACAAGTTCCGAATTCGGAACTAATTCTGACCCTAGTTCCGAGTTCGTAACAATTGGAAAGTGATTTTTCCAGCACTTTCACAGGTGAAAAATAACCAGAAATGCCTCTTAGAAGGCGGTTTTTCAAGGCGGTTCCTCAATGTCATTTGTAACGTTAATTTATTCTTTTATTACATATTAATTATAACGAGTAAGACTAGTACACCTCTTGAGTAATGCTTTGTATCAATTAGCGAGTGTAACATTTTATATTAGTCGGAACGTAAAATAACTTAGGATTAATTGTATCTGTCACCATTAAATTATTTATTTATTTTTAGTAATTGATCAGTAATAAAAATCCAAACTATGACATGTACTGACCCCACACTTTATCACATTTTCAAATAAAATTTACATTTCAGTAAATTCGGGAATCAATCGATGAATCCGTCTCCTACAAGACGGTCTCATGGTGAGACCAAAAATTAAACTTAGGGATGGCAACTGAGCGGACGGGTTGGGTAAAATGGGTAATTAAAAAAATATGGGTATAACCCATTTTGACCCATTTTATGATGGGTAAAATATGAGTCGGGTCAAAACGGGTCGAGTTGAAACCCGCAGGTTGAAAGTCATTCAATTCAATGGGTAAACCCGCGGGTTTCAACCCATATATAAACCCATATGGATTTATATATCAACCCATATGGGTAAAATCCGCGGGTTTCAACCTATATATTGACCCATATAGGTTTATATACCAACACATATGGGTAAACCGGCGGGTTTCAACCCATATATTGACCCATATGAGTTTATATACCAACCCATATGGGTAAACCCACGGTCAACCCACAAACCCAACCCGTATTTTTTATCTACCCATTTGACCCATTACCCATTACTCATTTTACCCATATCCATATGGGTTTAAAATTAGATACCCGCTTGACCCGCGGGTCACGGGTCTATTTTGCCACCCCTAATTAAACTACAAATAAAATAAACATAGAACTACGGAAACTAAAATATTGGGGTCCATAATATAATATTTATCATTCGGGGGTCTTTAATAAATAACGCGCAGAAGTACAGGGACCTATTTGAAAATAATCAAAAATGAAAAATCCTCAGTCCCCTCTTCGAGTTTCGCCGTCTTCGTTGGATTTCCCGACCTTGATTCGCCACTGGTTTATCAGCTCCGACCCTGATTCGCAGCGGGTTTACCAGCTCCGGCCCTGATTCGCAGTCCGTCGAAGCCAAAGATGAAGGGACTCAGTCTCGACGAAGACGAAGGATTTTGGGTTCGTCGAAGATGAATGGATTCGGTGACTGAGGATTTCAATGAAGAAAAATCCGCGACGGCAATGGCACAGACAAATCCGCGACGGCAATGGCACAGACAAATCCGCGACGACGATAATGAAGTCAAATCCGCGACGACGATGGCGTATAACTGGTCTGGTTTGGTGCGATCGGTTCACAGATACAACCTCTAAATTGGAGTACTAGATCTCATACCAAAAGTCGGCATGAACTAATACAATCTTCCTAGAGCCGTCAACGACTGATTCCGATAAGTGGTCGTCTTATTCGCATTGTTCCGGAGATTCCGACGATGCTCAGTTTCAAATCTCTGAGAAATCGCCGACATTAGGTAGTGTTTTCCCGGCATCGCGCAGAAGGTGATTCTGGTAGTTTCGGGTTTATTTCCGGTCAATATTTAATTTTTTGGGTCAAAATGTGGGTTAAATGGTTTTGGGCCTGGCTATTATTTTGTGTTGGACCTAACTTTGGACCTAATTCTTAAAGTCATATCTTAATAATAATTCATAAAATTAAAATGATAAAACATCAAAAATAATTTTTTAATATTAAATAATTATTAAATAAATTATTTAAAATTCAATTAAAAATATTAAAAATAAAATCAATTAAAATGAATAAACATCAATTTATAACACTAAAAAATATATATCAGATTGAAATAGTAAAACTTCAAATAAAAATATTAAAAGTATTCGAAATTATATTTGTTAAATGTTAATACCAAAATTCGTAGTATGTTCAGCGATGATCCACACCAGTCCAATATGCTCATGAACCTGCAAGACATACAGACATAGGTCAGGCAGGAAGGCCCAGGGCCGTTCCTACTCCGACGCTCCTGTTAGCCCTTGAATTCATGTAGAAGCGTATCAAAGTGAATAAAAGACTGATTGGAAAATCTTACCTTGTGTGTAACACTCTTCCTCGTTATATATGGTTTGGTCACTGATGGGACTGGAGTTGTCCTATCAGCACCCGTATAACCACTACCGGCCTGACCCCACACCTAGGTAGCGTCCTTGGAAAACAGGATGCTTTCCTGCCTTCCTGATACTTACTGGGCCGTTAGGTCCATACATTATCAAGTCCCCCAACCAATGGCTTGACCAAGTAGATGGACCTGCATGTCAATTGCTGTATAGGAGCCTGGCTTTTCCTGCCTTTGATCCGTAGCTTCCAGGGAGGAGGTAACGTTCCTGGGAGTATGTAGCGTCCCTGAGAGATGCTTCCGTATTTCCTGAGCATTTTGAAGCCTCCTTTTTTGTTTTTTGAAACCGTCCACCAATACATGTCCTCCATTTTACTAATGCACCCATTTACGATTAAGCTACCTGTCTGGATATCAGCCACGTGTCCCGTTCTGACGGTTTTTTACATGCTGGCTGCGTAATATTCACTCTCTCCCTAGGCGATTATCATTACTTTTTTGTCGCCCTGTCTTTCGAGGGAATTAACTGCCTTTTTCTATTCTATCTTCCTTTTTCTTTTCACCCGTTCATATCCTTTGTCATTTTCCTTTCACCACTTCCCCTCTCTGCGATTCCGTCAGTGTATATCTGCTTGGCTTTTTTGGTTCTCTGGCGACTTTTGCCTTTCTTCCAGGTACCCCTTTTTGCCTTCTCTTATCTTCCTTCTCTCCATCATTTTATTTTATTACCATGGTTTCCACCGTCGGTCCCCCAAAGGCAGATTCATACTGCGATACCACTAACCTCGAATTCCGAGCCGCTCTTTGCCATTTTTATTGGGACAGAGGTATAGACCAATGTAGGAGAGGCCTATTAAAGGCGGTTATGTCGGCAATAAAAAGGCACTTTCTAAGGGCCTTTAATGGTTCATCCTTTAATTGATCAAAAAATAAGGCGGTTCCGAGAACAACCTTTAAAAGGGGGTGACGAAAGCAGTTAAAAATAGCCTTGATTAAGGCAGGGATGAAAATTGGAGCAGTCAGGAGTAGTACCAAAAATAGCAGAGAACAAAGATTGACAAGATAAAACCGGTGTAGGCAGTCTGTTGATGATGTAGACTGCTGTTGAAAAAGCATCATTCCAAAAGGAATGATGAAGGCCAGAATGAAAGAGCATCAACAGACCTGTCTCAATAATATGACGATGTTTCCTCTCTGCGCGACCATTTTGCTCTGGAGTATAAGGACATGAAAGCTGATGATGAATGCCCTTAGACGTAAAATGAGATCGCATGTGATGATTCATAAACTTGGTTTGACCATCACTCTGAAATACTTTAATGGTGGTAGAAAACTGGTTCTCAACAAGAGCCTTAAAATGCATACAAGCCTCTACAAAGTCAGACTTTCGTCGTAGAGAATATAACCATGTAAACAAAAAATCATCAACAAAAAACATAATAAACAAAAAAGACATAATAAGAGTAGCCGGCTCGAGAGACAACATGTGAGGGTCCCCAAAGATCATAGTGAACTAAATCAAGTATGCGTGGTGCGAGTTTTAAATTATCAGTAAAAGAGAGACGCTTGCCTCTAGCCATCTCACAAGAAGAACATAAATACGCATTTGGAAGCAAGCTAGTGACAGACAAACATCCAGACTTGCTCAAAGAAGAAATGATGCTATGAGGGACATGACCCAGTCTAGTATGCCAAATTTCAAAAGATGTTTTAGATGCACTTGATGCAACAAAAACAGATAAAACAACAGCACCATAATCCAAAACATATAACCCCCATCATAATGGCCTTTGCCAATAACATCACTAGTAAACTTGTTCAAAATAGTGAAAGAGGAATCATCAAAGCAAATAATATCATTCATTTCTTGAGTCAACTTGCTAATAGTCCACAAATTTTTGGTAATTTGTGGAACAATCGAAACATCAGACAACAATAAGGAATCAGAGGCCCGAGAGTGACCAACATGCGTAATGTGACTGGCAGAACCATTACAAAAAATGACACGGTTGTTACTAGAATATGGAGTCACGCGATCAAGATCTGACTGAGAAGAATTCACGTGGTTGGTCACGCTAAAATCGGCTATCCAGCAAACATGCGGAAGAGAATGCGACAAAGAGCTAATAGAAAGAGCTTGATAGACCAAGTGAGTACACATGGAGGCAAAGTGACCAAATTTCTTGCACCAATGACACTGCAACTGGTACCATTCACCATGTATAGAACAAAAAAGCAACATGGCCCAGAGCATAACACCATTGACACCGCAAATGGTCAAAATGAGCCATAACAGTAATAAAAAGCAATAATAATAAGAATAAGAATTATAAAAATAAAAATATGCTCCAGGAGACCTTGCGAGGCAAAGAAACAACAAAACAAAGGCTGCCGCGTGAACATGCACGCACAAGAGAGAGAAAGCATGCGTCCTCGTCACGCGCACATGCTTACATGGGCTATGGAAACAATTGACTCGGGCGCATGAATTTGAGAAGGGCGCTGGTCACCGTAGAACGAAGGGTGCCGGTGAATTTGAGAATGATGTCGGCGAGCTTGATGTCGGAAAAGCAAAGATGGCAGCATCAATGGAGGAAACCTGTTGTCGCCGAACCAATCGGACCGACCGCACAACGATCGGCAGTCGACGATGGCCAAGTGAGGGAATGGAGGAGTAGCAAACAGCGTTGGAAGATGATAGTGGTAGACGACGGCCGCCAATGAACGCTTGAGAAAATGGAGAGTAGCAACTGCGAGAAGGTCGCCAGAGATGATCAACCGGTGATACTTCCGGAAGTTACAAGATAACTCATTCATTTATTTGCTATTATATGTTGATGACATGCTCATTGCAGCTAAGAATCTTGCATAAATTAATAAGTTGAAGGCCTTGTTGAA
>JAULKM010000007.1:764893-775160 GCA_032355605.1 Rubia tinctorum
AACTTTGGGTTCAGGTAATAACCAGCAGCATGCAATGGTCGATGAAGTTGGACATTCCACTTTTCATCAATAATTTCAAATGCCCTTATGTATTCAGGTCCCCTATTCCCAAATGCCTTCGCAATTGCCTCGTAAGCCCAATCAATAGTTTCATAAATGTATCCCATGGATGATTTTTTTATCTCCATCAACCATTCTCGAAACCTTCACCAAAGGACTGGTCAATTTCAAAGCAAATAACACAAAGTGTGATGAATGAAGTCGTAAACCTTGTAACAATGGGCTTATGCAGATTGTGTTGATTGGTAAAATTCCTCATTATATTCACACGAGGAACATTAGTTACAACATAAGCATGGACCTTCATGCTCTTTTTCAAGGTCGACACTATTTATGGCATTTTTCCGAGATCTTCTAGCATCAGATCAAGATAATATGCAGCACATGAAGTCCAGTATAATGTGTCATTTTTATTTCCAACATTTTTAATATAAATAAGAAAACTTAAAGTTAGTAACTAAAACTAAAAAATTAAATTACTAAACTACAAAAATTAAATATTACAGAATCTGAACTTTGAAGTTATAATGTCAAAGTTGAAACAAAAAGTGCCGGCTTTAACATATGCGGAACCATTGTCCGGCACAACTTGAACAACATTTTCCTCTCCAATCTCATCAGTCAATGAATCAAGGAGCTTAAACACATAATCTGCATCCTTCTTAACATTGGAAGCATCGATCGACTTCACAAATAAATACCTTTTGGAGAGTTCACAAGAAGATTAATGATGTCTTTATTCACCACGTTATCTTTCCAACTATCTAATAAAACCGAACAAACCTTTTTGGCCCATTCTTCTTCATGAACTACCATTTTCATTTTCGTACCCTCCACTTCTTTTTTCAACAAAGGAACACAGAGCTCATGCATTGAAGGTGGCTTGAATCCCTACCCACAATTTGCAATCGAATTCATTGTTATATGAAAGCTATCATGGGTTACACCATTGAATGGAAGCCCTACATCATAAAAACACCTAGCAAGGTCTCCACATGCTTTGTCTCTCAACTCCTTGGTGCAAACTTCATTAATAGTATATTGTTTCCCACTTGTTTCTTTACCTCTTTTCATGTTTTTTGAAATAGTATTAAAAACCAAGTTAAGTGATCTTTTTACCCTTTTCATTGAAGTTGGAGATACACGAACCTTTGCACAGTGAACTTCATCATTATCATCGTCTTCTCTTCATGATAACTTGACTGTTCAAAAGTCCTAAATGAATTGGCAAACTTCTTTGCATCCAACTTTCTTAGCATAAAAGCTCTAACTTATTCACGAATGTGCTCAAGGAATTTTTTTACAACCCTTTGATACTCTTATAAAACCATCAACCAATTGTTTCTTTGCTCTGTAAGTACCTCCACTAGTTAGGGTACCACAGAAGATGCAAGTAAATCTCTTTGTTTGAGCATCAACCCTACTATTCTTCCTATCGGGATCAATATCACTACTCTTAGTATTCGAATTCGATGCTCCAACAGATTCCATCTACAATATCATGAAAACAAACACATAAACAACAAAATATCATCACCATGAAACCAACCCCAAGCTTAAACTGATGTAAAAACTCTCTATTTGGAGGGGGGAAGACAAGTCATGCTTAAACTAAAGCAAACTTAGAATCTGATTTATTTTTTTTGAAAAAATACATTTTGCGGTTGAGATGGGAAGAAGAAAGAAGATAATATACCTGATATGTTGCAATTTTCCATTGATATTTTGAGAAAAAAGTAGCATTGAGGAGGAAATGAAGTCATACAGTGAATGCGATTAAGATGAGGTCGTCGGTCGGTACAGATAAGAGAAAACAGGAGCTGTTTCTTTGTTTTGTTAAATTTCCTAAATTATTTAAACTGTAAAATCTACTCCATTTTAGCCCAAACTCATTTTAGCCCAGGATATTTAATTATAAAAAAATAAAGAAACACATTTCAGTTGAAGCCCATAAGCGCGCTTTTCATAGCACTTTGCCAAAAGCGCAAAAAACACACGATTTCCATTCGCCTCTACACTTCACCATGCACTCATCACTTTAAGCGCACTTTTTAAAACCCGGATAAGACAAGAATGTACCTTTTATCGGAGACCATGTGAGTGGTGGCTCCTAGTTCCAAGTATCAATTTTTGTTACAATGATGTTGTGAGAGAGTTTGCATAGCGGCGGGGATGTCAGATGGACTCAGGATGATGTGCCATGAACGTATGTTGTGGTTTGGGCCCAAAAATACCAGTTTTTGGGCTTGATGAATAATTCAAAAGGCCTAATGAAGGGATCCCATGCTCTGATATTGGATAAGGGCGTAAAGGTGTTGTTGGGCCAGATGAGGAGGATCAGTTAATTATTAAAGGTCATATGAACTTGTGATGAAGAAAATTGCATCCCGTTGAAATTCCAACAGATCTATTGCTGCATTCCACCGCCAGCGCGTCCCCAATTACCTCATTCATGTTGTTGGCTGCCACCATGGCCAGATCCACGCCATCCGCCACAAATGTTGCTTAACTATGAAGTGAAGCCAACGGAAGGAGATAAGCTCCTAGCAATTCTTCTTTCACTGAGATTATTGTCGACCGCTATGAGAATTGTTGTACCTCTCTCACTGAGAGTGTTAGTATTGTGTTTACGGTGAGCTTCCTCAAGGCATTGATGTTAATTTGTAGAATGGGGTAGGGAATTTATTTGTTGAATAATATTCGACACACCTCGTATTCGGAAACACTAGCGACCAATTGAAGCACATGGCTAATGTTGTGGATTGGTACCTTTACATTATTCAATTGGTCAGCAAGCATTTATCAGGAGTAATTATTAATGCTAGAAATATACCTTAATGACCCAGAAGAAAAGAATGGTATTTCTAAAAAGAGTAAGGAGTGATTTTGTGGGTGGTATGGAGTATGGGAATAGGTGGCGTCATATTTATATATACATATATATAAGCGGTTTTGCATTAATTAACCTAACAACCGGGACACTAACCCCTAGGTTGGTGGATTTCAACAGAACTATATCACAACAAATTCAAAATATGGCGATTTTAGTAATTTCAAGTTACTCACATAAATGGAATTATATAATACAAATTTTAACTAATCTCATGTAATAAGACAAGGGTGTACCTTTATGTGTGATCATGCGAGTGGTGGCTCTTTGGTCCATGTACCAAATATTGTCACAATGATGGTGTGAAAGATTTTTCATGGCAACAGGGATGCCAGTTGGACTCGGGATGATGGGCCATGAAAGCATGTTGAGGTTTGAGCACAATGATACCAGGCTTTGGTTTTGATGTATGAGTCCAAAGGTTTGATGAAAGGATCCAAAGCTATGTTGTTGGATAACAACAAAGAGGTGTTGTTGGGGGTAGTAGATGAGGATTAATCAATTATTAAGGGATTATGACCTCATGGTCAAGAAAACTGCATCTCGTTGAAATTTCAGGGAACGATTATTGCATTCTATCACCAGTGTGTCCCCGATTACCTCATCCATGTTTCCGGCCGCCTCCTCCTCCTCCATGATGTTGTTTGTTACCTGAATACCATTTGTCACCACGGCTATGTCCCCGCCATCCACCACCAATGTAACTTGATGGTAAAGTGTGATGCATGTGGAAGAGGCCTAGAGTTAAGAGTAGTTGTGGAATTAGTTTGGCTAGGAAGGATCTTATTAATGTATGTAAGACGTCAGAGAGGAAAGAGGGTATATAGAACGTCATAGCGGGAATGGGAGAGTGGGGACTGAGGAGCAAGGTGAATGTAACCAACAATAATATTTCGATTATTACTCAAACAACGATGCATAAGGAGACCATCGATTCCGGTTTGGGACTGCACTGTCGGAAATTAATACTCCCTCTGCTTCTCTCTAACTTGCAAGGAATCTTTTTTATAGTTAAAATTGTCAAACTTTGACCATGTATTTGAATAAATATATGAGCAATGATACTAAGTATCGTATGAGATATTGTCAGATTCATCTTAAGATATAATTTTTAAATATTAATTTTTTATGCATTGTTATTGTCTGAGTTACATATATTTGCACTCAACCATGTTTACTGGAGACCATGAAAAATATTATGTGCAAGTTAAAAAGGGATGAAGAAAATAAGATTGTCGGCAGCTTTTTTCCTGAAACCTCCGGAACAGGTTCCGAATACGGAACTGAATTCGGATCTCAATTAAAAGCGGTTTTTACCACCTATTTGAATAAGAATAAAATTTATGTGAAGTAAAGTGATACTAAAGGAGTTATTCTCTCTGTTCCAATATAAGCTACACACTTACTATTTGGCAGTTAACATGGCCAAACTTTAACCACATATTTGAATAGATATATAAATAATAATAATAATGTTGTAAGTGATATTGTTGAATTTATCGTAATAAATAGTTTCTAAATATCAACTTTTTATTTTCCGTTATTATACATGGTCAAATATATTAATGGTCAAACATATTTTTTGAAACCCGTGAAAAAGATTTTATACTGGAACGGAGGGAATATATGTATTTAGTGCCTGATGGGCTGAAAGCAGAAACAAGTAAAAGAAAGATAGTTAGACAATGCTTCATGTACAAAAATATAATGGGCTGAATACCGGAAAAGAAAATAAAGGGGGATAGAGAGCTTTTGTAAATACAATTTATGAAAAGTTGACATTTTAAAAATACATATTATTAAGAATCTAACAAGATCATATACGACGATATCCTAACTTATTCATCAATTCAATATGAATAGTTAAATTAGATTGAGCATTACAACAACTAATTGAGATTCTTTTAATGGATTTACAGATGTTCCATAAATCTCTCATCAACATACTCTTTTTCTGATATAAACTGAATTGGGAATTCATTGATTATTAATTAAGGAAAACTAGACATTTATTAGTGTTGAATTTAGTTTATTGGTGTTGAATCTAGTTTGTTAGTGCTGAATTAGTTTATTGGTATTGATTTGAGTTTATTGGTGCTGAATTTAGTTTATTAGTGATGAATTTAGTTTATTAATGCTTACCTGAAATTAAAATCAACTGGACAGACCATAATAACTAAAAGAGCAGCATGACATCTAATTTAAATAAATAACCCCAAAATAAGAAGAAAAGCCCATAATTAGCTCTAATAATCAAGGTTTAACATTAAATGAAAGGGGAAAACAACTCTTCCCTTTCACAACCAAAACATCTGAAATTTTCTAATTATAACCATATCCTTAAAACCCTGTGTTCTAGACAGGATATATGAAAGAATAAAATCTTATCAATCCTTTCCTTCAAAATTAGGATTATTCTGGAAAACCCTAATTTTTTCTTAAGAAAGCAATTGAATATAATTAGTTCTGAGAAATTCATATTTAGTTACTATGATTATGTTGCCGCCATTTCTTATCTAACCTTTTCAGCTAACAATTTCTCCAATTTATCGACGCGGAAAAGTCTAAACTCTCGGCAAACGACATTAGTCCCCTCATGTTTAGATCGGTCCTCCCGTTTAAATCCGTGCTTTCTCCGCCTCCACTGCCGCTACCATCGAGTTGATCGCCGGTTAGACCGAGAAAATCCCTGGTCTTGGTTAAACGGTCATTTTTTTGCCAGACGCCGAATTCCCCGGACCCAAAGGCTCCGGGGTACTCCGGCACCGGCATGTTTCCGGAAATGTTAGCCATATCCAGATGAGTCATGGTGGAATGCATCTGGCCAACTGAATGTGGGCCCAGCACCGCCGCCTTCTGGAGGAGAGCAGTGGCAGAGAAGTGGTTGACGAGGTCCGGGAGCGGGTGGAACCTCTTGTGCGGTGGCGGTGGTGGGAATATGTCTTGGAAGAAAGCTGGGGTGGAATGAGGAATGTGGGAGATTTCAGGCTTGACCTGAAATTGGTTAGGGTTAGGGTTTTGAATGAGGTCCCATGCTTGCTGGTTGTGGGAGAATCGCGGTGACGGGGAGTCAAAGAGGTGGTGTTGGAATTGGAATGGAGAATTTGGCGGCGGGTTCTGCAAATTCGGGTGGAGGAGAAATTGGGGGTTGGTGGTGGCGGCGGGTGGCGGCAATAGTGGTGGTGCAAATAGAGGGTTTGCCGACATTCTTGCACTTTCCTCGGACAAGGCATCGCAAAATGCCCTATGAGTGATGAAGCTGTCCTTTCTGTACCATGTGAAACAAAAACAATCCATCAGTATCGTAATTCTAAAACTGATATTTTCAGTACAAAAATTTCTGGAAAAAGTAATCAGGCACTCACAATCAAGGATGAATGTAACTCAAAGTGTAAGCTGTATATGGACAATTACATTCACTGTTGATAAATCTAACTCGAAGATCAAGTTGTACTAACACTAAAAAAAAATGAAAGTTCAAGTATTGACTTGTTTTTGGAAAGTTCATTCCCATCACAAATGAGACAAACAATTTGTGATGCTTTGTTGCAAAGTGTCTATATCATGCGTGTAACACTTTTAAATATAGTTTTTTTTGTGACACTTGAATATGCATATGTGTAGGTCCATGAAAACATAATTTGATGTAATAATATCAATCACCGACATATGTAGAATGAACCATAGTAACATGTGTAGGAGCGGGAAAATTTGGATATTTTTTATATGTCACTATAGTTGTGTCACTAATGGAATTTTTTGGTGTACTATAAGAAATTGAGATGGACTCTAAATATTTACGTTGAAAGAAACGCATTTACAAACCCGATATATACATACAGCTTCTGACTGAGAGTATGCCCAAACCAACCCATTAGATCAAATTGACCATTCTTATCAAGTAAGGAGGTAAATATATCAGTATTTCAGTTCAATTTGCCTCAACACTCGGAGATCAGAAAAATAAATACCTGGAGAATATAGTTCCACAATCACACTTGTACTCCTTAGTCCCGCAGATTTTCGAGTGCGCCTTCCAATCCGAGCGCACTGCGTAAATCTTCGAGCACTTGTCGCATTTAAACTTCTTCTCCCCGTGCTTCCTGCAATAGTGCTTCTTGATCCCGGTGAGATCACCAAGCGCCCGGGACGGGTGGTGATGAACGCAGCTCTTCTCGGGGCACACATACGCCTTCTTCCTATTTTCCTTGCTGCTTTTCTGCTTCAGCTTCCATGGCAGATTGTGTCCCCTCCGATGCAGCTGCAAGTTTTGGTCCCTTTGGAACCCCTTGTTGCACACTTCGCACACGAACCTGTTCGTGGCCATCAGTGTGCGCGGAGACAGGGCGATCACCTCAGCATCGGGATCTTGAACAGTGAACAATGTTAGGTTAGAAATAACATTCAATTAATTTTTATTCTTGAAGATTGTAACTCTCTCTGTTGTAGTTCAAAATGCTCACGAGACTTTTCACGGTCTCCAAAATACATATTTGACTGTCAATATTTTTAGTTACTTATAATAACGGCATATAAGAAGTTGATATTTAGAAATTATTTGTTACGAAGAATCCCACAATATCACATACAATAATATTATTATCTATACATATATATATTAAGTATACTCCATAGTTAAAGTTTAACGACGTTAACTGTAAAAACATTTCTGTTCAGTTTGAACAAGGACAAGGGGAGTGTGTGTATATATATATACACAATATTTAATTCAAAAATATTGTGGAAATGTGTTACATCGGACACAATATTTAATTCATAAATGTTATCTTAAACTATAAGAGCAATTAATTAAATCCAAAATCGAATCGTTTTACATTTCTATACTAAAAAAATGATAAACCCAGACCTCAATGAGAGCGCCTCCTGTTGGACAGTCTAACACTTGGACCAACCACGACAAGCCTCATTCCTATAACTTCTAAGATCAGATTATTGTAAAAAGTATTTGAACTCATGGAAACGTAATTGCAGTAAACGAAAATAGATATCAAACCACTGCATACAATAGTGATCTTAATTATAAAATGTCTGAACCTCGCTGCATCAAAGAAAACCAAAAATTTACCGGGGTTTCCGGGTTGGTTCCTCTTTTTCTTGATTTTCAGAGGAGGGGGAGGAGGAGGAGCGTGCTGCTGCGCAGAGGAGGCACTATGCGCCTTTGGATTGAAGCCTCCAAAATCATGAACCCGCGTCAACACAGAGGAGGAGCTCAGCTCATCGGACAAGGAAGTGGAATTGGAGAGCATCATCATCGGAGGAAGCATTATCACTCACCGGGAAAAAATCTAACAGCTTATGTAATAACAGGAAAAAAATTTAAGACACCAGAAAACACAGCTGAAATCAGCTAGATCTCCAACATATTAGGAGCTGTTTGGTGAGATTTTTCCGTTTTGTTCCGGAGAAAACAAAATTTCCGTAGTTCGAACACTCTGAAAGAACTGGCTGTTGTAAGTTGTAAGCATTAAACAGGCCAGAAACGATCAGATTGAAGAACAGACGGGAGATCAAAGTGTGTTTTTGATAGCAGTAGAAGAAGGATAGTGGTGGGCTATATATATGCGTATATAGGTGGAAATGAACTAGCTAGTGGGTGTGTGTGAGGGAAGAATATTGTAATGGAGGGGTGTATAAATTAATCGAACTGTACTGAACATGATGAGTACTATCTTGGCCACAGCTTAATTCATAGGGATTGAGTAATAATTTGTTATTTTTTCTTGAAAAAATACTCCATCCGTTCAACTATTATTGATACACTTTTCATTTAGAGATGTTCATTTTATTTTAGCACATTCCAATTATAGAATGGTTTAAGGAAATTTCCACTATCCAATTTACTTTTTCTTCTTCCCATTTATTTTGCTCCACACAATTGGTATCTTCTAAAAAATTGAAGTGACAAACTTAAATGAACAGAGGGAGTAACCTTTTTTCTAATTAATTATTATTGTTATATTATATTCATCTGTTATGTAGTAAGGAGTATATGTTACATATCAACAGTTCAGTTTTAGCAATGATTTATACTACATCCATTTCGTTGGATGTGGCATCATGATTCTAGGTGCTTAGATTCAGGTGAATGAAATGTATGGATGAAATTAAATTTAGAAAGGGAAAAGTAGAATGAGTGGATGAAATTGAAAGAATCTTGTCATAAAAGGAAATGGTGCCAAATTTACAAAAACAACCGGAAAAAAATTTGTGTTACATCCAATGAAATGAGGGGAGTATTAAACGAAGGGAGTAGTTAGCATCTAAATTTAACATGTTGTAGTTTCTTTTAGTCACTGTATATAAAAATGGAAAAGTTTTGGGAAAGACCGTCTTTCCATAGGCATAAGAAAAGACGGGGTTGAAATGAAATTATCGAAAGGTAAAAAGTTTCAGTTGCGCGCAACATTAAAAATTTACTATACAACGTGTAGTAGTTATAAGTTTGTGACCTGATTAATTCAACCCAAAATTTTTATATTAATTTCTTTTAATTTGCAATTTTAACATTGATTTTTCCTTAACTTATATAAAAACCTTCTTTCAAAAACGGATTCTATAAAAAAATCCATACTGTGTTTTTTATATGTGGCATTGCTTTCCTATCACTACTAAAACAAAAAGCTCTATTACTTTAAGATGCATATTGCAATTTGCATGGATTCATAATTACTTTTTAGTATTTGAAAATATGTCGGAGTAATTAAAATTTATAACTATTATATATTTATATTGTATACTCAGTTGATATTCATTTTTTTAAAGAGTTTTAAACTAATTTTAGTTTCTTCCAAGTATAAAAATTATTATCAGCATTTTTGCACCGTTATTAAATATATGTACATTCTACAAATCCAAACATGTACAAAGACTTGGGGTGAAAATGTATCACCTAAACTTTATGGTGAGATTGATATTTGAATACAACTATTTAAAAATGGAGATGACAAGGGGGTTTTTCCTGTAATTTTAAAAAAAATTACTTAATCTCTCATCATATCATAAATTATGGTGAGACAATTTTCGCATGAGTCTTTCTTCTGTGTTACGCGGCTGTGCCTTGGGCAAAAATAATCTTGTCATAAAATTTAAAATAATGATTTTTCACTTATAATACTCCCTCTGTCCCACTTAAATTGCATATTTGCTTTTCATACACTATTATCTATCAAAGTTTGATCTCATATTTGAATAGATATATGAGCAACAATATTATGATATATGGTATTATTGAATTCGTCGTAACAAGTAGTTTCTAAATATCAAATTTTTATTTACCGTTATTATGCGTAAGTGAAC
>JAULKM010000007.1:775260-800634 GCA_032355605.1 Rubia tinctorum
CTATAACCTCTAACTAACACTAAGTAGTAGTAATAACAATAATCACTACCTATGCAACATGGTTAACTCAACACTAGGATCATATTTTGCATCTTCCACTTCTTTGAGTAACTTCTATACAGTTTAACAAACTCTCTCTAACAACACAAAAGGTTTTAGATCTCATTCACAAAATTTTAAATGCATAGATGTTAGCTTTCTTAAATACTTTTTGATGTTTTTGTGAAAATGAGGTGCATGTTCAGATTATATTTGTGCAAATGAGGTGCAACTTTTGTGCCGTCTTTGGACGACTGTTGTGACATTGGACTTTTATATAAATAACGTAAAAGATAGAATTCAACAATGACGAAGAAGTTTCTTTTTAGTTAGAAGATTAAAAATATTTTCCCAGATTTTTTTTATCTTGGCTTTTCTAGTTTGTAGTGTGTTCAATTATTAGTATCTGTTTCCCACAATGATTTGTGCATAACTTTGAAAGAAAAACAAATTAATCCTATATATATGAGCAGTACCCAAAGTGTTTCTGTTCCGACGCTTAAGGAACAAATAGCTAAAGTAACCGGCGTGGTTTCGTAGCACCAGCGACTTATCTGCCACGGCAAAGTTCTCAGGGATGATGAAAATCTCTGTGCCTACCATGTTGAAGACGGGCACACGCTACATCTGGTTGATCCATCACCAGAGAGCGCTCGTGATCCTGCACCAATTAGCGGTTCTGAGGTAAATCACATGGTATCCTTGTGAGTACTGTATCCCCAAAGATATTTTGTGCATTTCATATTATAGGGAGGTGCATTATGTTATGTAAGATTGAGCATTATCATAATTTTATTAAAATTACTACATAAATAACAAACGCGACACTCATAACAAAATTAAGGGAAAAGCTTTAAAGGCCGCACAAAGACTGTACAAAGGCTGTCCAAAAGGTGCACCCCATTTGCACAAATACATAAGAGTCCGAGACTGTAGGTAAACGTTTGTGTTCAAGAGGGGGAGCAATAAATTAACAATTTAGATGTATTTTTTGGTACAGATGGAGGATTATGAGTTTTATATGGATAATGGTGGATTTTTACACACATTTGGAGTAAAAATTGACGGAAAGTCTCTGTGCAGAAATCATTGGATAAGGGAGCTGTTTTTATTTGGAATCAACATTTGACTTGGATGTCAGATTGGTTGGAGAAATTGACGTTGGAGTTATCTTGAAGAATTTAAATTTGAATGAGAAATAAATTCTTATTTTTTGTATGGATAAGTATGAGATTAATTTAGAAACCTAATTCGAGAAGCCAAAACAAATTTATTCCAAGCTCCGTAACCGAAAACGCGTAGCCGAAACCAATTCCGCATTGCCAATTCCAATTCCAATTCCAATTCCAATTCCAATTCCAATTCCGAAACCAATTTGGATTCGGTTTTCCACGTCCAAAACCAATTTCAATTACAAGTAATAAACCCCCCAAAACAATGGACAACTACAAGTAAAACCTTCATCTTGAGATTACGAATCATATAAACTGAGAGAAACCATGCCTTCTTTCAATTATCATAACATGACCCGGATGCTGTTCATACTGTTCATCCTCCTTCAACCAGCGAACGAACTCAGATACGTAAGATGGAGCGTTGGAGATGACTTGCGCGGCATACCCAGGTGGCCAGGCACGGCGCTTCCGATCACGCTAAAGTACGCTTTCGACCAAAACAAGCCGATCGCTTATCTGAGCCAAACCGACATCGGAAACGCCTTCGCTCGCGCCTTCGGGATGTGGTCGTCAGTGATTCGGGTGAGTTTCGAGGAGACAGATAGCTTATCTAAGACCAACATCAGGATCGGCTTCTTCCATGGCTTGCCAAACGGAGTTCTGAACCATGCTTCGTTGCCGCCCAAGAGGATTCTCCGGCTGAACGCTGACGTGAAATGGGCCGTCGGGAAAGCTTCCAAGGATGCGTTTGATTTGGAATCTGTGGCGATCCATGCGATCGGACATTTACTAGGATTGGAGCACTCCCAGTCCAAAGATTCGATAATGTACTCGCATATGGCTCCTGGGATCAAGAAAGTTGACCTAGCGGTTGAAGACGTGGTTAGGGCACAGCAGCTATACCGGCCAAACCCGGAATATCATCATAAATCGCTCTGGCCGAACCCGGCATATCATCACGAATCATACGGGCCAAATCCGGCGTATCATTGTTCGCCTTCTCCACTTCCATCGGGTTCTGGTGTTGTCAAGGAGCTGAGTCCAAGATCTTTAGGGTTCAATATACTTGTGGCTGGCCTCGTTATCATGGCCAACTTATGAGTTTTAGGTTGGAACCTTTGTAATTGATTGTTGCAAATTTTTAGTGTTTTTGATGTAGAATCGGTAGGCACGTGTCTTGTAGTGGTAGTCATTGACATTTATGTGAATTTTCATTGAAAAGCAAAGAGTAGAATCGCGAATTTTTTTGATTAATTAATTCAATTGTCATTGATATTGTTTTCTTGTCGTGCTATTTGGCTGCTCATATATACTCCATTTTTCTCACTCTAAATTGCTTATTTACTTTTTGAGATTCAGTCTTAATAAATTTTGACCCCTAAATCTAAATTAATATATCAATAATAAATATATCATCTGAGATATTGTTAGATTTGTATAAGAAAAGTAAATAAGCAATTTAGAGTAGGAAGGAGAGTATAGGCCATAAGATTGAGGCATCAACAAAGATATCACTAAATTACTGAGTGAATCATGCACATGACTATAACCTTAGCATCTTTCTCCGCCCGTAGATATATACCTATGTGTTACTTCTTGCTATTAATTATCGTGATTAACCATCAGCAAGGTGTCTTTCGTATGTAAGCGACTAGAAAAGGTCTGACTCTACTTCTCCAAAACTCGTCGAAATCTTCAGAGGCGGATGATTCTGGTTTGAAACAGCACTGTCGGAAACTAATATGGATTAGGACAGCTCTTTTTTTAGAACCACCAGAACAAGTTTTAAATTCGAAATTAAGTTCGGATCTCAATTAAACTCGGTTGCGTAAACTATACGGTTTGAACAAGACTACAAACTTGTGAAGGAAAATGATACTAAAGTAGTATGTATTGCTTGATGATGGGCTGAAACCAGTAACAAGGAAAAGAAAGAGAGTTACACCATGCTTCGTGTGCAGAAATATATAATGGGCTGAATTCCAGGGGAAAAAATAAGGGGGGATAGAGAGTTTTATAGTACAGCTACTCCCTCCGTCCCAGCCATTTCTGCATGGAATTTTTTCACCATCTCCAATAAATATGTTTGACTGTAAATGTATGTATATATATAGCTAAGGATAATAACGGTGCACAAAAAATTAATATTTAAAAACTACATGTTACGACGAATTTAACCATATTTCATACGATAAAATTATTGTCCGTATACCAATTCAAATATGTGGTCAAAGTTCTACCTCTTTGACTTAAAAAAATTATGTGCGTAATTGGTTGGGTCGGAGGGAGTAATTGAGATTCTTTATAATGGATTTACAGACATTTCATAATCATTGAAATGAGATTTTTCATTATTGATCAAGAGACTTGTTCTTTAAATAAATATCTAATTCATATTTTATGAATTTATATGTACTTGTAATCCTAAAATGTTTGGGAGAATTTGATTCTCTTTTTCTTCGGGAAAATACACAACTCTAGTTTTACATTTAATAATTTATTGTAATATTCTGTTCTTAACATATTGAAAATAATCAATACAATTTTCCCCTGTAGCACTTTACGGGAAGAGGAAAAACTAGCATAATACCTAAGGGAGCGGCATATCATATAATGTAAATAAATAATCCCAAAAGAAGAAGAAAATACCATAATTAGGTCTAATAATAAAGGTTTAACATTAAATGAAAGGGAAAAACAACTCTTCCCTTTCACAACCAAAACATCTAAAATTTTATAATTATAACCATATCCTTAAAACCCTGACTTCTAGACAGGACATATGAAGAATAAAATCTTATGAATCCTTTCCTTCAAAATTAGATTTATTATGGAAAACCCTAAAAAATTTAAAGAAAGCAATTGAATATAATTAGTTCTGGGAAATTCATATTCAGTTACTATGATTATGTTGCCGCCATTTCTGTCTTTTTCAGCTAACAATTTCTCCAATTTGTCGACGCGGAAAAGTCTGAACTCTCGGCAAACGACATTAGTCCCCTCATGTTCAGGTCGGTCCTCCCGTTTAAATCGGTGCTTTCTCCGCCGTTGCCGCCACCATCGAGTTGATCGCCGGTTAGACCGAGAAAATCCCTGGTCTGGGTCAACCGGTCGTTTTTCTGCCAGGCACCGAAATCCCCGGACCCGGAGGCTCCGGGGTAATCCGGCGCCGGCATGTTTCCGGCAATATCGGTCATATCCAGATGAGTCATGGTGGATTGCATCTGGCCAACTGAATGTGGGCCCAGCACCGCCGCCTTCTGGAGGAGAGCGGTGGCGGAGAAGTGGTTGACGAGGTCGGGAAGCGGGTGGAACCTCTTGTGCGGCGGCGGCGGTGGTAGTATGTCTTGGAAGAAAGCTGGGGTGGAATGAGGAATGTGGGAGATTTCAGGATTGACCTGAAATTGGTTAGGTTTAGGGTTTTGAGTGAGGTCCCATGCATGTTGGTTGTTGGAGAATCGCGACAGGGAGTCGAAGAGGTGGTGGTGTTGCTGTTGTTGTTGGAATTGGAACGGAGAATTTGGCGGCGGGTTCTGCAAATTCGGGTGGAGGAGAAATTGGGAGCTGTTGGCGGTGGCTGGTGGCGGCAATAGTGGTGGTGCAAATAGAGGGTTTGCCGACATTCTTGCACTTTCCTCAGACAATGCATCACAGAATGCCCTATGAGTGATGAAGCTGTCCTTTCTGTACCATGGGAAACAAAAACAATCCATCAATATTGTGATTCTAAAACTAATCTTTTCAGAACAAATTTCTGGAAAAAGTAATCGGGCAATCACAATCAGTGATGAATGTAACTAATGTAAATTGTATTTGGACAGTCACATTCAATATTGATGAATCTAACTCGAAAATTAAGCTGTACTAACACTGAAAAAGGGAGAACTCAAGAAGTGACTTGTTTTGGAGAGTTCATTACCAATTTACCATATCACAAATGACACTAAAACGGACGTCTTGCAAAGTGTCTCTATTTTTCGTGTTACTCAATGAATGTAACACTTTCGACTATAGTTTTTTTTTTTTTTTGAAAATTTCAAATAGTAGTTTTTTAGGACACTTCAATATGCATTGATATGTATAGGTGCATAAAAGTTTGTGGCATGAGTTGATGTAATAATATAGATTATCGACATATATAGTGGAATGAAACTTTGTAACATATGAAGGTGCGGGAAAATTGAGACATTTTTTATGTCACTGAAATTGTGTCCTAATGGAAGTTTTCCGTGTATTTATCATAAATTGAGATGAGTTTGACTGAAGCGAAAAACTGAGATGAGTCGAATAAGAATGCCAAGGAACAACTTTCTACGTACTTTCAACAAATAGGAAAAATATTAATGGACTCTATATACAGAGATGTTCACGTAGAAAGAAACGCATTTTTAAACCCTATATTACATCATTTCTGACTGATAGTATGCTCAAACCAACCAATTAGATCAAATCAAACATTCTTATCAATTGAGGAGGTAAACAAATCAGTTCAGTTTGGCTCAATTCGACCGTTTCTTGTAAAGCTATAAAGTAAATAAAAATGTATTCCCTCTACATGATGAGAGATAGAAAAGAGATCCACCATGCAAACACTAAGGAAATGTTCACACAAACACACAGAGATCAGAAAAATACATACCTGGAGAAAATAGTTCCACAATCACACTTATACTCCTTAGTCCCGCAGATTTTCGAGTGGGCCTTCCAATCCGAGCGCACTGCGTAAATCTTCGAGCACTTGTCGCACTTAAACTTCTTCTCCCCATGTTTCCTGCAATAGTGCTTCTTGATCCCAGTGAGATCACCAAGCGCTCTGGAGGGGTGGTGATGAATGCAGCTCTTCTCGGGGCACACATAGGCCTTCTTCCTATTTTCCTTGCTGCTTTTCTGCTTCAGCTTCCATGGCAGATTGTGTCCCCTCCGATGAAGCTGCAGGTTTTGGTCCCTCTGGAACCCCTTGTTGCACACTTCGCACACGAACCTGTTCGTGGCCATCAGTGTGCGCGGAGAGAGCGCGATCACCTCAGCATCGGGATCTTGAAGAGTGAACAATATGAGGTTAGAAATAACGTTTAAGCAAAACTGATTTATTTTAAAAGCAGAGTAATATCATTCTGTTTTTCCCAAAAAGAATAGCTTCTGCCTTTTTAGAAGTTTACGAAACACTAAAAAGGTGGTTAAAATATAATCAAAGCACTTATATGTCAAACACAGCCATGTATATTACAAGAAGACTTTTAGCAGCAATTACATGATGTGCGGATTGAGTGTGCTAACTATGTTACATCAGCACAATATTTAATTCAACCATGTTACCTTAAACTATAAGAGTAACTAATTTAATTCAATCCAATCCGAATCGTGTTACATTTCTATACTAAAAAATAGAAGATAATCCCAAACCTCGCTGAGAGCGCCTTCTGTCAAACAGTCTAACGATTAAACCAAGCATAGCAACCCTCATTCCGATAACTTCTAAGATCGGCTTATTTAAAAAGTTTTTGAAATCATGGAAATCTCATTGCAATAAATGAAACTAAATATCAAACCACTACATTAGCTATCTTACTTATAAAATGACCCGTTTAATAGGCGGTCAAAAGTAAGACTATGTGAACCTCGATCGATATATACATCAAAGAAAACCAAAAATTTACCAGGGTTGCCGGGGAGGTTCCTCTTTTTCTTGATTTTCAGCGGAGGAGGAGGAGGAGGAGCTTGCTGCTGCGCAGAGGAGGCGCTATGCGCCTTTAAATTGAAGCCTCCAAAATCATGAACTCGCGTCAAGACAGAGGAGGAGCTCAACTCATCGGACAAGGAAGTGGAATTGGAGAGCATCATCATCGGAGGAAGCATTATCACTCGCCCGCAAAAAAAAATCTAACAGCTTATGCAATAACAGGGGGAAAAATATAAGACACCGAAACAGTGAAAACACAGCTAGATCTCCAACATCTTAGGAGCTGTTCGGTGAGATTTTTCCGTTTTGTTTCGGAGAAAACAAAATTTCTGTAGTTCCAACACTCTGAAAGAACTGGCTGTTGTGAGTTGTAAGCATTAAACAGGCCAGAAACGATCAGCTTGAAGAACAGACAGGAGATCAGAGTGTGTTTTTGATAGCAGAAGAAGAAGGATAATGGTGGGCTATATATATGCATATAAAGGTGGAAATGAACTAGCTTGTGTGTGTGTGTGTGTGTGTGTGAAGAATATTGTAATGGAGGGGTGTATAAATTAATCGAACTGTACGGAACATGATAGTTGCATATTGGCAGACTAGAAGAAGTACTATCTTGGCCAAACTTAATTCATGGGGATTGATTAATTATTTGTTATTTCTTCTTTAAAAAACAGGCTTTTTCTAATTATCATTGTGATTTTATATTCTGTTAATTAGTAATGTTGTATACTCCCTCCGTAGAATTGGCAAAGTCAAATTTTCAAAGTCAAATTTATCAAAATTTGACCATAAATATAAATTAATATACATATAATAAATATATCACGTGATATATTGTTGAATTCATCTTAACATATATTTTCTAAATATTAATTTTTTATAAAAAAAATGGTATATGTAGATAGAAATATTGATGATCAAACATGATCATTAAAGATCGTGAAAAATAAAATATGTCATTACTGCTGGGACAGAGGGAATAATAGGTTAAACTAATATTGTCATTATGAGAGATTTTCTCACCAGACATGAAAAATAACACGAGAGAGAGGGGACGTTGACCTCCTTCTTCCTCATCCCGAAGCTCTCTGCAAACACTCAAAACAAAACCCTAAACTCTCTTTCCATAGGGAGGCTGTGACCGCCACCATCTCCGGCGGTCACCCCCACCACCCCTCAGCCCACACCTCGATTTCTAACCTAAGTCCTTCACCACCCAGATCTACACCATCAGCCTAACATAGTCATTGTTTTTAAATCGCTCATTCTTGATGTCCTAAACTCAGCCCAATTTTAAAATGTCCAGCCTCCAATCAACGGGGTTGGCTGCAACCACGACAACCATATGGTCAGTGGTGGAACCAGGACCCCATGCTTGGGGGCTAACGGCGGCGGAGGAGACACGGCGAATGACGGCGGTGGCGCGACGGATCGTTGGCGTAGGGAGGAAGCTAAAGCCGGATGGATTGGATTGACCGATTGAGTGTCTTGGAAATAAACCGAGAACAAGCTGTGGAAGACAAATGCATTTAGGATTTTTATTTGGGTTGGGCCGATTTGGTTCAGCCCAAATGCCCTTTTTTTGCCAATCAGTTAAGCAAAACGATGTCGTTTTGTTTAGCTAGGCAAAGAAGCCATCAGAGTAATAATGGCAAAACGACGTCGTTTTGTATAGTTAGACAAAAAAACAAAAAATGAAGACCGACGTTTCCTCCGGCAAGACGCTGGCCACCTCTGCAATTTTTTAAGGGGGGCGGAAAGCCATGGATTCCGGTAGCTCTTGGACCTAAATTCCGCACCACCAGATCCTAAGGGAGGCGCCAACACCCCATCGCCCCCGGTTCCGCCCCTGCGTATGGTGGCCTTGGTGGAGATTTCTAAGAACGGAAAACCAAACAAAGAGCTGGGTCTACGTCAGGTAACTCACGAAAGATTTAAGATAGAGACTTTCTGCATTTCGATCGAAAAAATTGAGTCTACCTGCTAGGTCAGGTTCTGCGATTCGATAGGGTTCATGGGTTTTCAGAGATTTGACCTGGATTTCTGAGATCTATGACTCGGCTAGGTTCACAGACCGCTTGCTCAGGTTGACGAAGATGAGGGTCACGAGTTTGCTCGAGGGTATGCTCACAGGACTGCCGGATCTACTCGGTATACTCAGCAGAGATAAAGTTGCCGGATCTGCGTCTCTTCGTGCCGGACTGCAGGTGTGTAGTTCAACGTCGTGCGCCATGCGAGTCAGCACATGACAAAGACTGGTTTTCACTTGGTCAGATATGGAGTTGAAGGGCATGGGTACATTATTGGGTCTTCGCTGGTTGATGGTTCTTTTCTTTTTTCCTTATTTTTCAGTTTTATCTTTTAGATTTTTAGTTTAGATTAGGTTTTTCAGACTTATTTGCAACTAAAAGGTGGTTTTACAAAATGGGTCGTGTTTTTGTTATGAGTTTTAGATCCAAAAATCTCTGCCCACTTTGATTTTCTGACGATTTTTTATGAAGTAAAATTGTGTTGGCTTCCAATCTACTTTCCAAGTTGGTTTAGGACAAATTCGAGTCAAAAGTCATTTTAATACCGACCGTTGGCGATTCCAACCGAGGTATAGTATATTTATAGACTCCGACTGATTTAGATGGTTTAGACTAACTTGATCAGTTATAGACTGATATATTTCAGTTGTCCAACCTAGTACCGAGTTAGAAATTTTTGTACGCATAAATTAACTCAATCACAGTTTGTTCGGTTGGCGTATCTTTTGAGCAAGCTCGCAACTTGTTATAAAGAAATGGCAAGTCAATTAATTTCTATTGTGCCTGTTTCGAGATGGGACACTAACTCAAAGTGGGATTCTATTAGCTAGATTTAAATCGATTTTGCTAAATGGTTTCATAGTAGAGGAAGACCGAGTTTCATATGTTACACATTTTGTTTTAGAACTTTGTGTTCACCACTCCTATGTAATTGTGATTGAGATTATCCCATATCAAGTTGTGTAAAACTTTTAGGCCATTAAAATCAATATATAGAGTTGAATTCCCGAACATCCCGTCAATAACGGTTTCGATTAGAAAAAAAGTCACACACTATGAGAGGACAAAACATACTGTGCTCCACATTGTAGACCAACCATTTTTAATGCTTAAATACTCACTCAAATATACTTTAGATTATAATGGTATCTTAAGGTATAAGATATACTCCATCTCAGTAAATAAATAACTAGTATACTACATTCATTTCAATAATTATACAATTATAAATACCTAGCATACTAAATTCACTTTCAATAACTATCCTATTATAACAATAAGTTATTCATTTGTAATTAATCACTGAAAGTAGCTGGCCACTTTTGTGTGTGTTATAGAAATATTTGTGGGAATATTTATTAATATATATTGCATAAAGGATATTGAAAGATGATGATTTTTTTAAAAACAAATGTTAATTTTTTTAAAAAAATTCTAGGCAAAATACACTTCTGACTTTATCTTTTGTATGAAAGTGTCAATACAACCTGCAAAATTAGAAAGTGTCAAACTAACCCTAACTTATTGATAAATTGTGTAGTAATAACTTTTTGTGTCATTTCTGGCGTTGACTAAAGAAATTAGTTGTTGACCGAACCCAAAAAGTTTGAAATACTCCTAAACTTTAAGCAGATAATTTGATGCTTATTTTACCCCTGATGACGTGGCACTTGTTTGGATTAAAAACGGTTATCCCTATTTCAAAACAAAAAATCATTTTCTTCTTCTTCATTCCCTCTATCGGTACCCCCTCTTTTGTTTCTTCCCTATACCTCGTTTCTTCCTCCTCCCTCGTTCTCAAGGTCAGATAGCTCATTTTATGAATCTTTTGCCTCCCTCGTTTGCAAGGTTTGCTCTCTTACCTCTTCCGCGTCCATAATTTACAAGATCTGCTCCTCTGAAACAACTGTCAAGAATGGCGTAAAATTTAGGCAGAATATATTAGGGACGTAACGTCCAAGATGGTAGTGATTGGTTGTGCCCGATGCGATTGAGTCTAGAAGAAATAGTGTTGTCACCTGTTTCATCCCTTGCACGTCGTTCATAGAAGGATAATAAAGAAGGATTGTGAGGTTGAAGTCCAATTGGTTTCTCCAAGTCAAGGTATCACTGCGCCTGCAAACAGTTACAATTGTCCAACGATTGTTACGGTCTTGAAGGCAATAAATTTAGTGTTGTTGGATGCAAACATGTTGAGATTGTTGTTGTGGTTTATTCTACTCGATAGGTGATAGTCGTGGGATGTCGACTTGTTGAGTGTAGTACCCTTTAGTGTATGTTGTCGATGAAGTGCTTTTGTTGTGATTTGATGAATGAATTTGAATGTGCTTTATGCTACTAAGCTAATTTTTGTAGCTGTTTTTGTTGCCTGATTCAATCATTTGGAAAGGAAGTTCAATGTATTATTCCATCTAGGAAGTTATACTTGTTCAAAAAATGTTAAGAAAATAGTACTGATACAACCCTATGTTCTTTAATTAAGTGTTGATACAACCCAGTGTTTTTTCATTTAGTTTTGATTTAACAATAAGTTTATTCAATTAGTGCTGATCTAACCCTATCTTATATTGGTTTGTGCTGATTTAACCCTATCTTATATTGGTTTGTGCTGATCTAACCCTAGAAGTGTTGGGCATTATCATCTTTTTATTATTATTTTTTGTTTTTCCATTGTTTATTGTGGAAAATTTGATTTTTCATTGAATTTCGGTCAAATTATGGCCAAACTTCCCATTGACAAAAAAGTCATACCAATCTAAAGTTAGTTTGACACATTCATCAATAAGTTTGGGTTAATTTGACACTTTCTGATCTTGCAGGGTTATTTTGACACTTTCGTACAAAAAATATGATTATTTTAGCAATTTTCTCTAAAATCTTTCTATCATTTCTATCTTGCCTTTCACAATATGTCAATATCCAAATTCCCTCTCTATTTTAGATCAACATGCATTAGAAATTAAAATAAATGAAAGCAGATATTGCTTTCCTACTTCCTTCTCTTTTTAGGCAAATTGAAAAGTGTAAATTTCATTTGTTTCTCATGACCATGGACCATTTTAGTAACTTGCATGGAAGGTAAACTAGCTAACCTCAGCCCCTTATCAGAGTGTCACCCTCACTTTCTTGATCCACCACATAAATTATGTTGTACCTGGTACAGTATCTCCTATATGTTCTTGGTACTTTTTGTATCATATTTATGACAACGTATCCCAAAAGTGGCTGCTAATGTACTTCAGCCAACCAAAAGTGGCAATAAAAACACACACAAATTGTGACAAGACAGAAAAAGGGAAAAAACGTAGTGAAAAATCTTATCCTCCCCTCTTTATCTCCCGTTCTAACACCGATACTTTACTATTTGAATCGACATTATTTTATTAACTAAACTTATGTGGATATAATTGTATGGGAACAGAGCATAAACTAATGAGTATAATAGAGTGGTTCATTTTCTATCAGTGAAGAAAATGCGCTAACTTTAGAATAACATACTAAACTGAAAAGTATGACGATATTAATAAAGATAACTTTAGAATAAAAACATACTAAACCAAAAAGTGTGACGACATTATAAAAGCAAGAGTATAAACTGGACAGTTTATTAATCAACTTGGCTTTTATTTAATGGCACTTGAGATAGGATTCGTTTCTAAGCCTCGTCATTACTACTCACTGCCAATTCCTCACTAAATTTGCTAGCATTTCGTTTGTCAGATGAAAAAGGGACAAAATTAAAGAAGCCACAGAAATGGGTGGCACTCATTGCCCAAGTTTTGCTCTATATTTTCCCCAACATTTTGCAAAAGTGGATCAAGAATTCACATGCCAAAAATCTGTACAACTCAATGAGAAATTAATGATCTTCAAGAGCCTCAACTGCCAAGAACATAAATGAACCAAGTACATTGATAATAATAGTTATTGATCCGGATTAGATTACAAGAATTGAATCATATGAACTTGATCTAGTCAGTTTGTTCGATTAGCATTCTTGTCGGACATTCGACGCGACGGCTCGAGCCCAGAATTTGATCTGTGCTTTCATGTCTTCTGCTGATTTTTTCTCCATTGAAGATGTAACAGACCTCTGCAACTTCTTCCACCTCTCATGCCCTGATGAATGCACCTTCTTTGCTTCTTCGCCATCGCTTTGACCCGAATCTTGGCCCTCATTCTTCAAACTCATATCCTTAAATTCCTTGTGCATTTCAGTGATTGCATCGCTCGAACACCTCCCCAACTTTGCTCGAGAACAACTACTCGATTTCCCCGGATCATGGCTTTCTGTTTTCGCGCTCCTTTGGCGATTCCTAGGTGGCGCGATCGAGCTTTGTGCCGCAGCCTGGAAAAACATCGAATCAACGTTAATCAAGATGTTTTAACTCGTGCATAATCCAAAAGAGACACCCACTGAACCCGGATCAATTCGGTTCCCACTCAAAATATTGTCAGAAAGTTAACGAAATTCAGCTCCCACACTTCATTTTCCACACTTCATAGATTTAAGGATTGGATTCGCATACCTTGGGAATACGTCTTGGAGGCAAAGGCAACGCTTTTTCTGGGGTTTTTAGGGACGCTTGCCGAATCAACTTACTCATTGAAAACTCGCTTTCTTCCTCATCGTGGATTTCTTCGTGGTTGTTTAAGGAGGACGGCAGAGATGGCGCCCGGGAGAGGCTGTATCTCGACGGCGGCGGTGCCGGTGCCGGCGCCGGCGCCGGCGGTCGTGATTTGATCCCCCTGGCAAGATTCCTGCAGAAATTTTCCGGCAACGAAGGGGTCCTCCTCATGAAACCGGAAGATTGAAACGGGAGCTTTTGCAACGATTCATAGGTTTCCTCAAACGATTTCCCAACTCCATCACTGATCTTGGAGCTCGGACAAGGATCAGAATGGCACCTGATCATCCTCGTTTTCCTCTCGAGCGAATTCCCGAAAAACCATGACTTCTCCAGCAGGTCTCCCGGCGCTTCCTCCGCAAACTGAGCAACATTATCGAAACAAGAAGAGTCTTGAACTCGATGGCGATGAATGACCTCCATGTCCACGGGGGCAGAATTAGCGAAATCAAGGAGAAGAGTGGGATGGGATTGGGAATTTGGGATAGGATTGAATTTTATGTTTGATGATCAGATTTTGCTGACCGGGGGCATGTGGGATTATGGAAATGTTTCGGTGCCCAATCAAATGAAGAAGAGTGGTATATGGACAGAAATGACAAAGTCTGTGAAGTCTTTGATTATTGGGGAATATATAATATGTTTTGTGTGTGTCTGTGTGTGTAATTAATTGGCCAGCACATCACCCCCATGTGAACCCTCCCTCATGTTCCGGGGTGATTAGATAGGGAAATCAATTTATAATGGGATTCTTGATTTATTGGATCAAAGTTGTACTCCCTCCGGGCTCCATCTCATCTATTTTTTGAGAATTATCACGTTGTTCAAAAAATATGTTTGACCGTTAGTATCTTTACCTACGTATAATAACGTTAAATAAAAGGGTAATATTTAGAAACTACTTGTTACGACGAATTGAACAATATCATATACGATGATATTGTTGTTCATATATTTATTTAAATATGCGATCAAACTTTGATTGAGAATAATGTAAAAATTCTCTCTCCGTAAAAATAGGTGAGATGGAGGGAGTAATTCTAGGCCATATGGAATTATGGATTATGGTATACATGTCACTATTTCAATTCTAGTCCATGTATTTTTTTAATGTAAAGATATTTATAACTCTAATTTTTAAGTTGAAAGTGTTAATATAACCCTGCAATATAAGAAAGTATCATTTAACCCTAACTAATTATTGTATGTGCCAATTTAAGAAAAATGTGTGCCGATATAACCAAATTCTCTAATTTTGACGCTGACCTATGAAATTCCGACAATGACAAGAAATGAAATGAACCCTTGATTAAGAAGTTGAAAAAATATACCTAAAATACCCTTGACCTTTTTCTTCTTCACTGCTACTGCTCCGCTAGAAACCGCTGCCCCTCCGCTGGAAATCGCTGCCTCCTCCAGAGTCAAAATTCTCCGCCGATCGGTAGAGGGGTTATTTTTTCCACCCTCCACCTCCCTCCGGCCACCTCAAAACGAACCCCCACCCCTCGGTCACCTCAAAACGCACCCAGCCACCCTCCAACTGTCTCCGATCACCTCAAAACACACTTCATGCTTCGCTATCAACCACCACCTTGAACCCTCATCCTTCCTAACCCATAAACACATTTCCCATTTCGAAACATTCTCTCTAAACCCAGAAACACCTATAATGAGTTTGGAATCTGCCACGTCAATTTGGGGTTTTCAAAGAACCACAATATGAAAATCCATACCCCGAATCCGCTGCTTCTCTACCGTGGGTGCTGACCCGCTCAAGTGGGTTCCCGTCGGTGCTTCGATTTTGGAGGTTGGGGCAGAATTTTCGAGAAAGAAGAAAGAAGAACAAGAAGGAGGATGAAGAAAAGGGATTAGAATGCGTGAAACGAAGAATTTTGACCTCGATAGAAAATTTTGATGTGAGGGCCATCAAAGAAAGGAAAGAAAAGAAAGGAAAGAAAATGCGTGAAAAAATTATTAGAATTTGATTTTTTTTTTGACGAGGGAAAAATGTTCTTTTCAAAAAAATCTGCTCATAAACTGGTTGACTAAAAATTTAGCGGAGTCTAGAATTATTTTGGCACTTTCCAAGAGTTCAAGATTATATTGGCAATTTCAACCTAAAGTCAGGTTCATTTAACACTTTACTCTTTTCTTTTTGTTAGAAACGTGGTGCTTAATTCTCATTAGTTTTGGGGAAAATTCTATGATTGATCATCCGATTAGTTAGTACATGTGTCTGTCTATTAGAGGTTTATCTACCTTGACAATGATAAACCTAATGAAAACCATAGCTAAAATATGAATTTCTCTGACTATACACCTAATGTCCAGTGGTATTGTCAGGGACTTCTAGATGCAGCGTACATTTTTGCAGTCCTTTTTGATCTGCATGCGCCTAACCCTCTTGTAGCTCGCCTATTTCATATCTAATGACTGTCGTTAGTTCTGCCTGTATCGCAGAGAGAGATGTGATGGCCTTAGTGTTGGAATAGAATCATTCAATCAATGTGCATTTTCATAATATAATTGGAAGGTTAATTACAGAGCATCAGAGATAATTAATGCATTTATTTTGAGTGATCAGAATATTTAGATGGAAATCACTTTCAATTTTCTAGCATTAATTGTATTGAACTTGCAGTTTATTATGACTGAACATATATGATCAAACACAGTGTGAAATTGGATGAAAGGAAATAACTATCGGGCTAGGAGCCCATATTGTAATTATATGAGAAATTAGTTTAGAACTCATTGAATCCAATTGGGCTAGACTCATATTGACTTGGATTAGATTTTTTTTGTTAATGACTTTTATTATAAATAGATATTTTTAAATAAAATTTAGTATAACAACATTAGAATCCTGTAAGTTTGGAACGACAAAAATAATCCAACCAGTCTCAGAAAATAAACCTCATCGTAAAGAGAAGAAGAAAAATTGGGTTTTTGCTTGTTGATCGGTGTTCTAAGTTGACGGCGGTGTAGGCGATCCAATCATGCTATGTGGATACGTATAGAGGAATCACATATGAGATTCTCATCTGCATAGTTAATCGAATTCAACAGTGAATCATGCTTCAAAGGTAATCTAAACTCTTAGATAGATTCGAATTAAATACATGTGATAAAATATAAATGACTTTATTATGGTGCATTGATATCGCATCAATAACACACCTCATCAATGATGAGGGTTACAATATATATAGCTACAACGAGGCAACGTCTAACGGGAATAGGATTATAAGTCTATAAGGAAATTACCATATATAACTAATTCTATTAGGTAACTATCATATATAATTTTTCCCTACAAGGGAAATGATTTCTTATTTCCTTATCACCCTCCCTCAAGTTGGAGCATGATGATCAAGAATTCCCAACTTGCGAATAAGATTATGAAATTGTTAATCATTAAAAAAATCAGCAGCGATGCGGGCTTGCTCAGCAGCATCGGAACTAGAACCAGGAGTAGTTATTGGTGCAGATCAGTGACACACATGATCGACGGTATGGTAGGCCAGACACGACGGTGCGTGGGGTACAAGCGGTGTGTGAAAAACACGCACGGCGAATCCGGGTAGGCACAGACAGCAAACGTTCACGGCAGCTGGAGAAGAAGTTGCGGCGACCGTCAGCTGCAAAATCAGAAAATCAAGTAGGTAGAGGCACAGTGGCTCGTAAAGTCGAGCGGTGGCACGTGAACGTCACTCGCCGGCAGATCGAAGTAGTACGGATCGCGGCAACCATTAAGGTGGTAGCGGCGATTGGAAAAATAGCAACCGGCAAGGACAGTCGACGACGGTAGCAGTGCGTGCAGTGTAACGCGCGGCTTGACGGCGGCGGTTCAGGCGGAAGACGACAGTGGAATTTATTTAGGGTTTAGGTATCAGAATTTTTAAACTCTGATACCATGTTAAAATATAAAAGATTTTATTAAGGTGCATTGATATCATCAATGACACACCTCATCAATGATACACATCATCAATGATGAGGGTTACAATATATAGGGTTACAACAAGTCAAAGTCTAACGGGAATATGATTCTAAATCTATAAGGAAATTACCATCTACTAACTAATTATATAAGGAAACTAATTCTCTTAGATAACTACCATATATAACTTTTCTCTACAGAGGAAAACATTTCTTATTTCCTTATCAACATGCATCAAATTCAAGATTAGATGATTAATATTACGCTAAATTGGATTTAATCATATTTCGATAAATCAGATTTAAGTCATGATGTCTTACAAATATCACTTTTTTTTTATAATAATAAAAAGTTTAGAACCGTCCGTGATGGAATTTTAAAAGTACCCAGTCTGTTAGATTTATGATTAGATTGGCATATTGCAAAGTAGGTGATCCTAATTAAGTCTTCACGTTGTTGCTGATCAAATCTTCAAAGATATTTTGTTTGTATATATCTTTTCCTTCTTTACAGGAATATTGTTTGTATTTTAGCTATAATTTAGGAATGTAGTGATAGACTTGTACAAATACGTGAGTAAATGGTGAATTGGCATTTAGCGGTAAAATCACACTATTTATAGTTGAGAGGTCAAGAGTTCAAAACACACCCCAACAAGAATTGCTAATATTAGAGCAATTTCTTGATGAAGATTACCCAGCGTCATGAGACCATGTCGGTGGTCCCCGCAGTGGTTTCCCAACCTGTAGGTGGTCGATGATGGTGAGATCATGGTGGTTCCGGATGGCGGTTTCGTTAGTAGTGCAGCGCTTGAGTGTTCTCAGGATGGCGTCCCTAACTATTCAAATGGATGGAGTTTCAAGGCTCCACAGAGCTTCAATAGATTCAATGGCGGTGTCTCCTAGTTAGGTTCTAGATTAGCATGTTTATATGTAATTTGCTTGCTTGTATGTAATCTTTCAAAAAAAAACGTGAGTTGATGAATGAGAAAAAACAACCTTTTCCATAATTATAATTGCCTTATATGGTATCAGATTAAGTCATAGATCCAAGCCTATAGCTTCCGAAAACAACCAGTCACTAGCCTCTAGCGGTACCTCGACCAGCCTAAACTGTCCACCGCTAGTTGTCCATATTGAGCGTACCAACTATTCCCCTCTGGCTAGAAACTGTTCGCTCGTCCCTTGAGGCTTACGAGCTCAAAAACACTGCTACCGACTGCAGGCTCCACTCAAATACAAATTTCTCACTATGGAAAAGTAAGGACCGTCTATAATGTATCAGGTAACTCTCCATGAGGAGTAATGTATTAGGTAGAATGAATATAAAGAGTACAAGCCCTAGACATACATTGTATCTAGACATACAATGTATCTGGACATATCAATCAAATCATAATGAAATATCAATCATATATAATCTACGATATCGTTTATCCTAACACCCCCTCAAGAAAAACGTCGGGTTAGCCGAGACGCCGGGCTTGGATCTAAAGAACTTAAACAGAGAGCGGGAGAGACCCTTGGTGAAAATGTCTGCAACATGAAGAGATGTCGGCACATGACGAACACGTAGCTTCCCAGAGGTAACCAATTCCCGAACAAAATGGTAGTCAATATCAATATGCTTGGCGCGTTTGTGTGCAACTGAATTCTGAGCCAGGAAAATAGCGCTGTTATTATCACACAGCAAAATGGGTGACTCAGAAAATGGAAAATTCAAATCCTGAAGCAAATGAGAGAGCCAAACAACTGCTGTCGCAGTGTTAGCCAATGCACGATATTCAGACTCTGAACTGGATTGGGAGACAGTAGGCTGCTTCTTGGCATTCCAAAAATCAGATTGCCTCCAAGAAAAACTGCATAGCCATAAGTCGAGCGCCGAGTCTCCAGGCAACGAGACCAATCAGCATCGGAGTATCCTAATACATCTATGGAGGTAGATGAATGAAAAGATAATCCTAAGTGTGTGGTACCACTAACATAACGTAGAATCTGTGTGACAGCCGCAAAGTGATCGGTACGAGGATCCTGAAGAAACTGGCTAACAGAATTTACAGTGAAAGCCAAATCCGATTGAGTGATAGTGAGATACTGCAAGGCGCTGACTAAAGAACGGCATAGAGTGGGATTGCTGAAAGACTCGCCCAAACCACTGAGAAGCTGAGAAGTTGGAACAAACGGAGTGGAAATCGGCACAACATCAGACATTCCAGCTCGACGAAGGATATCCCTAGCATACTTCGCTTGCCCCAAGAAGAGACCAGAGTCAGTGGGAGTGACCTCAAGACTGAGAAAATAGTTGAGAGAGCCAAGATCCTCTATAGCAAACTCCAGATAAGTGTGAGAGATAAACTGACGGATAGAAGTAGAGTCATTACCGGTAAGGATGATATCATCGACATAAACCAGGAGATAGAAAAGAACACGGCCACGAGAGAACACAAACAGATAAGTATCAGAGGAATTGCAGATGAAACTGAGCTGGTGAAGAAACGAGCTAAATCGGTCGAACCAGGCCCTCGACGCCTGCTTAAGGCCATAGATAGCTTTCCACAGACGACAAACATGGTTAGGCCGAGTAGGGTCCTTAAAACCTACAAGTTGTGCCATATACACTGGTGCATCAAGAACTCTATTGAGAAAAGCATTCTTGACATCCAACTGGTTCAGTGGCCACTTCCACATAATGGCGATAGTAAGAACCGTACTAACGGTGGATGCTTTGATCACAAGACTGAAGGTGTGATTAAAGTCAAAGCCTGGTAGCTACAAGAATCTCTGAGCAACAAGCTGAGCTTTATGGCGCTCAAGAGTACCATCAGGTCGATACTTGAGAAGAAAAACTAATTTGGAGCCGACTATATTCACATCAGGCGGTCGTGGAACCAAATCCCAAGCATGCTGCTGCCAAAGAGCCATAATCTCATCAGTCATCGCAGCCACTCATTGAGGATCACGAAGGGCAGCTCGATAATCCTGAGGCTCATAGTGGGTAAGAACTACGGCAGCAAGACCATGAACAACATAATCATCCAGATGACGCGGGCAGTGTAAAGCGTGAAGAGGCTGAGTGACCATGGAATATGTCCGAGATGGTGGCGGATCAAGGAAGGAAAAAAGGCAAATCATCAGAAGGAGAGCCAGCGTGCACCCGAGGAGAAGCAAGAGCCGAGACTGAATTCACAGAACTGGAAATTTCCCCAACATGAGTATCAACCGAGCATAAAGAATATGGTTCCAAAGAAGGCGACGAAGGTGGCGCAAGCTCCAAAACAGGAAGAACCAGATCAATAAAAGATGATACATCCAGAGAAGAAAAAGCAGTAGAGCTCGAACTGGAAGTGTCAAGTGGGTAACAGGTTTCATCGAACCGTGCATGCGAGTGATGTATACATGACCAGAAGTAGGGTCAAGATAGTGAAAACCTTTGTATTGCGAGCTTTAGCCAACAAACACACAAGGAATACTTCGAGGCGACAACTTGTGCTCATCATAAGGACGAACAAAGGGATATACTCTACAACCAAAAGGGTGGAAGTTTGAGTATATTGGAGCCTGGTCGAATAGAACCCGATAGGGCAAAGATCCATCAAGAATAGGTGTAGAGAGATTATTGATCACATAAACAGCCAACGCAAGGCGTCATCCCAAAAAGATAATGGTATATATGAATGAAAGAGCATGATGAGGCCCATTTCAACTACATGACTATGTTTTCGCTCAGCACACCCATTCTGTTCCGGTGTATAAGGACAGGAAACCCGATGATGGATCCCTTTGGTGTCAAAATGTGTTTGAAGTCGACTATTTAAAAATTCAGTTCCTCGGTCACACTGAAAAACTTAGACCCTAGACGAAAAACGATTTTCCACAAATGCCTTAAATTTCAAATAAATATCAACAGATTTATACCTTAGGGGATAAAGCTAAGTAAATCTCGAAAAGTCATCCACAAATAGAGCGTAGTAAGAAAAACCACGTCTAGACAAAATAGGAGACGGGCCCCACAAATAAAAATGAATCAAATCCAAAACATGCTTAGCTCTTTTAGGGTTGTTGATAAAACAGGAGACTTGATTACTTGCGCGTAGCGTTGTGGCACAATGCGCAAGAAATTTTTCATGACCTTCTCCTCCTCCAACGTGTCACCAAGTACGCGAAGATTGTTGACAAGGCTCGTGATTCTCATGGAAAAAACATTAACATTCTCACCATCCTTGAAAGTGATGGTTTCGAATTCCGTGCGCAGCTTTTGTGCATTGGCTTCGCGGACACGGTCGACGCCCATTCGTTGCGTCTTTATCGTGTCCCAAGCCTCTTTAGCCGTGTCCTTCACAGCCAACGTGGACAACATCTCCGGCGGCACCGCTCGAAGGATCGCAGAGAGTGCCTGCCTATCTTCACGGTAATCAGCATCCCCCTCCTCGACCGCTCGCCACAAACCTTGGGCTTGCAGATTCACCCTCATCACCAGGGCCCAATCAGCATAGTTTGTGCGAGTTAGGATAGGGTACACCATTGGTCCGCCACTCTCCCTCAACACCTGTTGCACCACCACTTCACGAGCTCTTGGCCCCCTGGTTGCACTACGCCCCCTCTGTCTTGGTGGAGTGCGTGGAGCCTCAAGTGTATTTGATCCATTTCATTCCATTGATCAACCTTGCTCTGATACCAAATGTTGGAACAATGATAGAAAAATGAAAGATATGAGGACAAAGTTTTTGTGCTGAAAAAATATAGTTTTTCTGATTTTTCATTCTCCTATTTATAGATTACAAAGTGCCTTAGAATTTGTTCCTAAACTAATGAAGAGCAATACTATAAGCTTCTAACCTCCATAACCTCCTACAACTAACTAGTTAGCACTAACTCTACTAATGAAGACCAAGTAATGTGCCTTATTCCAAGCATGTAACTTCTTCGACCTCCCACCACTAAAGCCTCGCTTTAACTTCATAACTTATGTACTCCCTCCGTCCCACTATAAATTGCTGAGTCAAATTCTGTAAACTTTGACCATAAATATAAATTAATCTATATAATAAAAATATCACGTGAGATCATATTAGATTCATCTTAACATCTATTTTCTAAATATCATTTTTTATTAGACACCATTACTAGTAATTAGAGATATTTACGGTCAAACACGTTTATTGAATATCGTGAAAAAGTAAATAAAATGGAAAGGGTTAATTTGGTTCATTGGCTTTTACAAGTTTTATGAGATAAAGCGGAACATACTATAACTTTGATCTCATGCCTTTTTTTGGTAAATTACAATGTGTGTCAACAAGAAACACACATACATTTATAAAAAAGCGTGCCAAATAATAAGAGAACAGGGAATGTAATTGTTATTAATCCTGGTTGTCACTAGCAAATAAGGATTTGCTCTTTCCGAATTCGAATGAAATTCCATGCAAGTCTTTATCTCTCCCAATCCGGATTGGATTCGAAATTATAATTTTCACGGGGTCGTATATGTCTAATAAATAGGAGGCTTCAGAAAGAATCCCTCTGGTTTTCCTGAACTCCTAATTATGGCGGTTGCACCAAAATGGTATTTCACGGAGGAAGAAATCGAGAAGCATTCTCCGTCTCGGAAGGACGGGATCAGCTTCAAAGAAGAGACGCATCTCCGGCACCTCTACTGTTGGTATCTACAAGAGCTCGGAATGGAGCTGAAGCTGCCTCAGACGACCATAGCAAGCGCCATGGTTCTCTGCCATCGCTTTTACATGCTCCAGTCTCACGCCAAGAATTCTTGGCAGACTATTGCTGCTGCATGCGTATTCCTCGCCAGTAAATTCGAAGAAACCCCGTGTTTTTTGAGGGATGTTGTTGACGCGGCTTATATACTGTTTTACAAACAGAGAATCAGACACGGGGGATTGTATAAACAGCACAAGGAAACTCTCTTACTTGGGGAACGGCTTGTGTTGGCCACAACGGGTTTTTTGCTCGATATCGACCTCCCATACGCTCCTCTAGTTGCAGCTGTGAAGGTTTTGGGGATGTCGCATACTCAGGTGGTTAGAGTGGCTTGGAATTATGTGAATGACTGGGTGCGGACGACGTTTTGCTTGCGGTACAAACCTCATTACATTGCGGCGGGATCACTTTATCTTGCTGCGAAACGTTTGAAGCTTAAGCTAGCTTGCTCAGGGAATGCTTGGTGGATGCAGTTTGAAGTTTCTCCAAAAATATTAGACGGTGTCATCAAGCATATGGTGAGATTCGAGGAGTGGAATCGGAGACGTGCGTTGGAATCCATAGGCTGCAAGGTGGCTCAACCAGAATGCAATGCTGAAAAGGCGTCAATGTGCGCATCCAATGGCTCTGCTGATCACCAATCGACGCAACGGATTGTGTATGAATCGAATGGTTCTGCTGATCACCAATCGACACAACAGATTGTGGTTGAATCAAATGGCTCTGCTGATCACCAATCGACACAACAAATTGTGGTTGAAGATGGTACAAAGAAAGTGGAGGCTTCACATAATTGCAGTCCAGACAGTGGTGTTGAGGATGAAGGTGGGCAAAACAGCGGACAATCTGTACACAAGACATCGGGACAATCTGAACACAAGACATCGGGTTTCAAGAGAGCTCCCGGTGATGCTAACCACAACATAGATGTACACGGGATAAGGGAGAGGATAAAGAGGAGGAAACTTGAAAAGGCTGCGGAAAATATGGTGGATACAGGGGCTCAAGAGATCACTCAGATCGGAGGCGACCTGGACGAGGCCTGGATAGAGCGAGAGCTTGAAAGTGGAGTGGAGAAGTGAGAATGCGTCATCATCCAGAGACTGTACATATAGCATAGGTAATCCATTATGCATAATGAATTTAAACTTATTTGCATTGTTTTTTAACTTCTTGTTATGATTTCTTAACTTGGATGTTAACGATGAAATCATAACTTCTATAAGATAGACAGGAATGACGCTTTCATATCAAGACCTACTTCAAAGCTACTTCCTGGACCACCAAATTAATACACAACTTCTGAACTTGAAATATACCAAAATCAGACAAAAACGGATATCCAAACTGCAGAAGTGCATGTCACGTAAAGAACATGCAAACACTACTACAAAACATAACTGTTGCGACTCACCCTTCCTTAAGATGGAGACCAGCTAATTCGATCAACAAGAAAGAAGAGTACAATAGCCTAAAGCCCGAAAAATACAAGACACTATCAATTATTATTTTTGCATAAGTTTATCAAATATAATACTGTGTAGTCATCACATCACGAGTTTACCACTAAGCTGCAATATAGTTGCTTCTTACAATGTGCGCCACTTCCAGAGCATCCAGCGGAGCTCTTATATATCTTCTGGGCCATTGATATCCTGGTAATAATTGAAGCAACCAAATCAAGATAGTGCCCATGGCCATCTAGTCTAATTAGGCCAACAGAAGTTTAGAAATTACCTTGTTTTCCAGAACAGCTCCATCAGGGATTTCCAACTTGGATCCAGGTTTAGCAGTAATTGTCACTTTGCCCTAAAGATATAAGACATAAAAGGATATGTCAGTACGGTTGCACTTGCACTACTCTTACTTCCAGAGCAAATGCCAAGTAGGGAGATGAAGAGATGTTGATTACCTTGAGGACAATGCCAGCTCCAAACCAAACATCCCCACTGACCTTCACGCTATCTAGTTCAACAATACTAGGAATGGACTTGAAGCGGCCGAGGAAGTTTCCAACCTGAGAAAATAAATGGGACTTAAAACCAGCTACGACTGAGGAGCTGCAACGAATAAGGAAACATGCGATGAGCAAAATTCTAACCTTCTTAAATTCAGGTCCCAATTCAATAGAAGGGTTAGATGGATTAGTCCTGGCCTCATTT
>JAULKM010000007.1:841699-857566 GCA_032355605.1 Rubia tinctorum
TCTCACTGGAAAAATGAGGGGGAGAAGAAGGGATATGGTAATGAGGTGGCGGCGAGGTGGCGGCGACGACGACGGCGAGCTGGTGGCGGCCGGTATTACTGAACCCGATTTTTCAATTTTTATTTTGTTATCTAAAAATTAAAATTTGTTTTTTAAAATTAAAATGTGTTTTATACACGTACATACGTATTATGACTTAAGTAACTAAAATAAAGGACGTGATATAACAACACCCGGGAAAATTGAGTATGTGGGGGTGAGAGACCACTTGGTAAAGGCCAAATGGAAAAAGGAGAGGAGAATTATTTAGAGTAAAAAGTATTTATGTCCTCGAGTTTTTTGTTTAGTGCACACATACCCCCAGTTTTTTTAAAAGTGCACACACACACATATATATTCTTCCAGTTTTTCAAAAGTGCGCTTATAACCCTTCCAATTTTTTAAAATTACACACATATACCCCTATAAGAGGAGTTTGACGTTTGAAAATGTGAGGGGTATATGAGCACAAATAAGAAACCAGAGGTATATGTTTACTTTCAAAAAATTGAGGTGTATTTCTGCACTAAACAGGGAGCTGGAGGCATAAATGAACTTTACTCAATTATTTAAGTGCACTTATTTCGTTTTTCAATGCCGACACATCACTTGTTTACACAAAAATTTGGTTCCTATAGGTTGACATGCCCTATCATCCTTTAAAGTCAATGGATAAATAATAAATTGCAATCATTTATAGTTTGATAGGTTTAATATATTTTTTAATTTTCACTAAAAGTTCTTATTAAATATAATTTAAATTACATTTTTAAAGAAAAAATATCTAAAAGGTGAGAAAGTCTTTTGTTAGACCGACTTGTCGGGTGTGTTCAACTCAAATCTCATATTTGAAGTTGAGAGGGTGATAGTTCCTTATATAAGTTAGAGTCTCATCACATTAGTACGAGGCCTTTTGGGGTTGAACCCAATAAAACCGTGACCCAAAGCGGACAATATCATACTAATGTTGGTTGTGGTGGGCCTGACAGTCCCAACAAGTGGTATCAGAGCCATGGTTGGTTGTGCTTGGGATGGAGACAACGTGCCTAATGTGGAGGCCCTCAGTCGTGCCATTGGCGGTGATGCCTTGTGTTGAAAGTTTGACCAAGGTGGTTGTTAGGTGGTGTGTCCCGCAGGTGAGACGACGGTGCAAAATGGTCTGCAATGATGAATGACACCGTTGTGTGATCCTTGGTTGAGGGGGAGATTATTGGGTGTGTTCAACCCAAATCCCACATTGAAAGTTGAAAGAGTGATTGTTCACTATATAAGCGAGAGTCACACCACATTAGTTTGAATCCTTTTGGGGTTGAACCTAATAAAAGTTGTGCGAGTTTGGCCCAAAGCATACAATATCATACTAATGTTGGTTGTGGTGAGTTTGGCAGTTCCAACAAGTGGTATCAGAGTCATGGTTGGTTGTGCTTGGGATGGGGACTGCGTGCCCAATGTGGAGGCCCTAAGTCATGCCCTTGACGGTGGTGCCCTTGGACAATATCATATTAATATTGGTTGTGGTGGGTCTGACAGTCCCAACAAGTGATATCAGAGTCATGGTTGGTTGTGCTCGGGACAGGGACTGCATGTGTGCCCAGTGTGGAGGAGAGTGTCGTTGTCAGCCAGACAGTGGCACGATTGAGGGCCAAACCTGCACAGTTTTATTGGGTCCAAATCCAAAAGGACTCGTACTAATGTGGTGAGACTCTAACTTATACAGGGAACTATCACCCTCTCAACTTCTAATGTGGGATTTGGGTTGAACACACCCCACAATCTCCCCCTCAAAATAAGGACCACAAAACGTTGTCCTTCATCCTTGCAGACTATCTTGCACCGCCGCCTCACCTGCGGGACACGCCACTTAACAACCACCTTGGTCGGGCAGACTTTCGACACAAGGCACCATCGCCAAGGGCACGACTGAAGGCCTCCACATTGGGCACGCAGTCCCCATCCCAAGCACAACCAACCATGACTCTGATACCACTTGTTAGGACTGCCAAACTCATCACAACCAACATTAGTATGATATTGTCCGTTTTGGGCCAAACCCGCACGATTTTATTGGGTCCAACCCCGAAATGCCTCGTACTAATGTGGTGATACAACTTATATAAGGAACTATCACCTTCTCAACTTCCAATGTGGGACTTGGGTTGAACACACCCAACACGACTAACGGCTAGACCAATCATTAAAAATCTCGTTTCAATAATTTTTATGGTCAAATTATGATTATTTATACATTGTGATACATTTTAAATTTTTTTCAAAGTTATAGGAAGATTATTGCAATAAATAAAAACAAATATCAAATCACTCAATTAGTTATATCAAATATAAAATGACCATCAAAAGGTTAGTGACTTAGAATAAGACTTTGTATTAAAAGATATATTAAAGATATGTTTGGCATATTTTCCATTTTTGTATGTTTTGCTAAATTTGGCACATTTCCTTTTATGATAAAAAGTAAATCATTTTTAACCACTCATTAAGTTTTTTACTCTCCGAGTGACCTAAAACAAGACTTTGTGTTAAAAGATATATTAAAGATATATTTGGCATATTTTCCATTTTCGTATGCTAAATTTGGCACATTTCCTTTTATGATAAAAAAAATCATTTTCAATCACTCATTAAACTTTTGAATCTCTGAGAAAGTCTCAGCAAAAGCGACATTTACATAATCTTATGGACAATCCACAGTAATTTTTATCTTAAATGTTATAATTTTTTAATAAAATTTAAATATTTTATTTTAATAATTAAAACAAATAATAATATATATATTTGAATGTGAAAATATAAATAAATATATATAATATTTTTAAATTTAGTACTCCCTCTGTCCCAGCTTAAGCAACACACTTTGACTTTTGACTTGACTCAAAAAATGTTTGACCATTAATATCTTTAACTAAGTACAATTAAAATTTATTAAAAAACTAGTATTATGAAAATACTCATTAGGACGAATCTAATATTATGCCACATGATAATATCCTTACTTATATATAAATAGAATTTTATAGTTTAAATTAATCAATTTTGACTAAATGAATAATTCAATTGCAGGTTAAATTGAGACAAATGAAGTATGTAATTTAAAATATGTAGGGTATAAGGTAAAAAATATTTGGTCTGTACATAACCTCCTCCTGTCAAGAGACTCACTCTTACTCTCATCAATCGATTCTCTCCACACATTTCAACTTGTAAAAATAACACCACCAAAAAGTATAATGCCAAACATAACCTAAAGCTAGAATAGACATAGAAAAACGGACGAAGCACTTGCTATTACTCAGCTCATCCACTCAATTACTACCCAAATTCAATTTTCAGGGTCACTTTCAGAACACCTTGGACCACCATGATTTTGATAAAAAGGATGGTAGATAGTAGACACGAGCTCAATGGCATCCGAATCAGAATTCCTTAACACGATGAAAATTGCTGAAACAGAATCAATTCTTCATTTCCTAAGATTCGTAAAAGGAATTTCTTTTTCTTGCATTCATAAATTACACTATAAGCCAAAAAGAAGCTGTAGCACGTTACAAAATTTAGGATTGAGAATTGACAATACTTGCAGTGGAGTATGCACTACTAATGCTACAGCTTAGAATACAATTCAATCATCTACTTTTATGCCCCTAAACCGGAAGAATTCAGGTCCCGGCTGTTCACCCGGCTATGGAAGTCGAGCATTTCTTGATGGTGGGGATCCACCGAGAGGGCGGCTCTGCAATCCCGCAAAGCTCCAACAACGTTGCCAATGTGTTCGTGGAAGGCGGCACGCAGGTGTAGAAGGTGAAGATCTGCCTTGAATGCGATTGCTCTTGATAACTCCGCGATTGCTTCTTTAGGCTGGTGGTTGTCCATTAAGACTGGAAAAACATGGAAATGATCACAAATAAGATAACATCAGAAAGCAATCATATTTCAACATCTCTATGTTTGCTTGAGGGTCAGAGCATTTTATGGTTTTTTACCATTGCCAGAGAAAGGGAAGTCAAACCTGCTGCGCGATATCGATAAGGATACACCCGAAGAGGATCTAGAGAAGTGACAATCTCTAGATCCGTCTTTGTGAGCTCGCGTTCGCTGTACTCTGACCTCTTTTCATAGGCAGATGCATTATTCCGGGCTTTCTCAATCAGTTTTGTCATCTCCTCGCATGCTGCTTTCTTATCATTTCTCAAGAAATGGACACGAGCAAGGCCCTGATGGGCCCGTGTGTGCCTAATTTTGAGGGCGTTGATGTAACAATCGGCTGCCTCGTCTAGTTTACCACAGTCGACATAGACACTTCCGAGATTGTTCAAGGCCTATCATCAAACAAAAATGTGCTTAATCAAATTGATACTTAAAATGCTTCCACAAACTTTCGAGCTTAATTCCGCTAAAGGTAGCTCTAAAATCATACCTGCCCTTTGCGAAGTCTATCCGAGGGGCACTTTAATGCTTCCTCAAGAAGTGCTATAACCGAAGATGAACAAGATGGATCCAAGCAAGAGTCAGCCAATGCATAGGCTTTCAAGAAAAAGGCTTCGAAAGACCTCTTGAGGGAGATAGACTCCTCTGCTTTCTGAAGACCTTCCACGCAGTGACCAGTATCATATAAAATCCACCCCTCGTACACAAGACGTTCGTGATCACTAGAAGCATTTAGCCGAGCCAATTGCAGACTTCGCATGGCTGCTTCAGGACAGTTCAACCTAATTAGCAGTTAAATGTGGTTAACATAAGGAGAGTTCCTAGTTGAGCTTTGTATAATCTTTATACGATTATGTCCAACACAGAACATAACTTCTGACTTAATAAAATTTGTAAAACAGACTGAAGAAATTGTACTACACAGTAAGGTCTAGAATTAGTTTATCCCCGATCCGACATCAAGAATACATCATGGTTAGGTCAATAAACGAGCCTATATAATTATTTCTAAAGAGCCATCCATATGACATTCTTGCTCATATGTCAAATAAGATAAGAATACTAAGGTCAAAATAAAATGACAGTAAATTACCTGAGCAAAAGCAAAGACTGTCTGAAATATAAAACTCCTTTAGCAGCATCAGACTCGAGCATTTGGTATATCACAGACAGTGATCCAATGTCATCGACTGAAGACCATTTATCATACAATTGGAGCCAACAATCAGCAGTCGTCCAATTCTCAACATGCTCACGGACAAGAGTACAGAGGTGGGATGCAGCAACCCGACCATCAAACATCCTGTAATCTGGGGCAAGTGTAAGAATAGCTTGAATATCACATATGGCTGGCTGGTAATCCTCGATTGCAAGGTAGAAGCATAGCCGCAACTCCAAGCACTCTAAAGCTAGCTTGAAGCCGAGAATCCGATTTATTTCACAAAGGGCGGCTTTTGCATCTTGCTTCCTCATCAAAGATGCAGCCCGATACATATATGGATAAAATAAGGTTGGATCCAGCTCAGTTGCCTTCTCGAGATCATCCCACACGCTATCACCTTCACAGTACAGTGATCTTTCTTGATACATCCATCCAAGTGGGAGGTAAGAAGAAATGACTGAACAGAGTTTGTCGTTCGCAGACTGCTTATTTCCCTTAATTTGACTCAATCTAGCCAAACCAACAATTGAATAGACATGACCCGCCTTCAATGCAGCCTCGAATAGCTGTTCAGCTTCGTCGTATTCTTTCCTAAGGAGTCTAACACATGCTAACTGATGAAATGCTACCATTTTCTGCCGTGTGGTTTCTGAACATTCCACTAACCGTTCCAAGATAAGAACTGTTCTATCCGACCTAGGATCAAGGTTGAAGGAGACTTCACCCAAGAAACAGTAGAGAGAAAATGCCGCGGAGCCAACCATGATTGACCTTTGCTCCCTGCTTGAACAACACAACAACTTAACAACCTGATCATCGTTTAGACACTTGGGAAGTTCATGTAGAAACACTTGAAAACATGATGCAGCAAGAACGGGACAATTTTCTGCAAGGGCGCATTCCATGAGCTCCGTCGCATCTGGGATGGAAGAAGCCAGTGAAGCAAGTTTGCGGTCACAGCAATCCTTTAGCCTTTCACAGCAAAACTTATTAGCAAACAGCAAAATTTCCAGCAACAGATGGGGGGACACTTCATCTAATCGCCCTGATGCGCTAAATTCGCGAATGACCTTCATACCCTCTGGAGAAATATTATTCTCAGACAAATCAATCTCCTCAAGAAGCGCTTCCGTGAAGCACCCGTTAAGCATGGCGTGGAATGGAGCAGAAAGGTCCGCGATCTTCTGCCTGTCACACTCAACCTTCTCATTCCCAATCCGGAACAACACACTACATGACACATCCTTTCTACTTCCAACGACAGTTTCACGCGAAAACGACAGCTTGCAAGCCGGAAGCTCAGCAGCAACATCAATCAACCCGAATTCTTTCGCGCATTTATCACATGAAGACATCAAGTCCGAAACGACCTCTTCCCCTTGCTTATCATATCTCAACCACGCTCCAAAAATAAGCCTTTCATAAACCGAGTTCGATTTCAGCCAAGCCGAATGAAGGCTAGTCCTCCTCAACTTAACCTCCCCTAAACCCTTAAAGACCTGATACTGCAATAAATACAAAATTGCCCTCTCCTCTGGACCACATGACTCAAGCTCCTCATGAAGCTGAGCCAACACTTCCACATAGTCAACAGGCTTAAAGTAAGGAAGTACAGGTGGCTCAGGCACCTTGATCAGAGACTCTCTACAACAACCAAATGCAAAAATATAAAAATTGAAGGAAAAAAACACAGTAAATTCATCATGATAAGCAACAAAGGTACTCACATGGAAGAAGTTTTTGAAAGCTTCCCCCTTTCAACCTGCAGCCAAGACTGAGGATTAACTGAATTCAGCTGGGCCTCCTTGCAAGAATCTGAAGGGAAAAAACTCCTCATTGGGCATAATAGATGCAAAATGTCCCAGATCTCCACAATTTTATTTTCTCAAAAATAAACAATCCTATCAACAAATGAAACTCAAAAAATTAAAAATCCCACCTTTACAACATGAACCCTGAAACTAACTACTCTACAACAACGCTGTCACAACATCATCACAAAATCCAACTGAGACAAAAAAATAACACAAATTGATCAAAACATCGAGGGCCCACCAAAGATTTCAAAACAAAATGCCAAATCTTCAAGAAAAAAACACTTTCTTGAACTTGTTTGAAGGGCGAAAACAAAACCCAGTAAAACAAAGAATGATGATTGTTTCTGCAAAAATAAACGGTCAAAACCCAGAATTCAGTTTGAAAAATCGGGAACGGAGCCGAGGTGGGGAAATTTTTGGAATTTGGCTCTCTTTAGTTTTGTTTACGGTAAAAGATGAAGCTTTCGCCAGGAACTTTTTTCGAGGGCTTTTTTATTGTGTAAATGTACTGTTAACTGTACAGAATGGACCTTTTTTTCGTATTTGTAATTAAGACCACAGAGATAGATTTGGACACTATGTATTGGAACGTACAAACAGACACAGCACTAAAACTTCAAAATCGACCAAAAAAAAAACACAAGAAAGAAAAGAAAAAGGACACAAAAACACGCACACACACAGCGATGCTATAGTGACTGGCGGTGAGAAATGGAGTTGACATGGTGGGCGAAAGCGACGTCGTTTTGTATCATTGAGTTTGAGTGGGTCGGTGGGTGAGTGGGTGAGATTAGAAATTTAGGAGCTAATGATGGATTGATGGGGTTTTCTTTTGTTTACTTCTGTTCCATACATTTCTTTAAGAGTGACACATTTATTTTTGGCACAAACATTTAGGAAAGTAGAATTAGTGGTTAAGAATTCATTGAAAGAGTAAAAAGTAAATTGAGTGGATGAAAACAACCTAGAATTTGCTATTAAAAAAAGGAGACAATGTTAAAAAACATCCCAAAAAGAAAAGTGTGTCAATGTTAGAAAATCGAAAGTATGTTTTGTAACAAAAGATTTGGTGGAGGTTTTCTTTTGTTTCCTTCTATGTTTGGTAACAAAAGATTTGGTGGAGGTTTTCTTTTGTTTACTTCTATGTTTAGTAACAAAAGATTTGGTGGAGATAAAAATGTTTTTCTATTTAGATGTGATGAGGAATAAAATGTGGAAATCGAAAAACCCAAACATGATCTGTATGCGTAGGGTCTAAAATCTTAAACTGATAATCAAATTTGAAGGGTTTAAATGGATCTTGGGTCCAAAATGGATTGAAGTTTTTAATTTTTTCTTCACTAAATAAAAAATATATTATATTAAATACAAATAACTTAAGTTCAATATGTACCCGAATTAATTCTTCAAGAAAAAAATATACAATAGACATTATTTGTTTAATTAAAAATAAAGATACAGAGAGAATATGAGAGTAATTTAGAAATTAGGATTAACAATATAGTGTATAGTTAGAGTAATATGGGGTTTACGTGTTGCGTCTGGGTTGGGTATGGTGTTAATATTTTAGACCCATATCCAAACTCATTTTCTCAAATCTAGATCCAGACCCGTACCTGATGGATCTAAAATTTTTAGGCTCATATCCAATCCTATGGGTCTAGACCCTATATATGAATCTGGATTGGGTCCTAGAATCGAGTCCTAGAACCATGATCATCCCTATGTTATGATCCTGGGGCGAATTAGAAAATAAAGAAAAAAGGACTAATAAGCAATTAGCATATTGACGGGAAAAAGAAGTTAAGCAGCAAGTATGCAATTGATGTGAAGCTGAGTACCACTCTTTCTAAGTGTAAATTGGAGTTTGTTGCTAACGGTTATAGGGGATGAATATATAAACACCAAACCACACCATTGAAGAGACATCAAACTTGTAATTGGAAACTTTTAGCTATCAACTTTCCCGTCTATTGAATTTCTGTTATTCCTCATTTTACCTTTAAATTCTCAACTCCTTAAGCTGCAATTTGTTTGAATTGTAACAAGTGGTATCAGGGTGCGGCGTGATTGTGTTGGTAAATTGCAATTGTCGAATTTATTGGCAATGGCAGAAACGGGTGGCATGAGTCGGTGTCGGATCGAATGAAGGTTCTTGCCAACAGGTTGGCAGAATTTTCTCAAGAAAGGAGGATTCAAAATCGAGAGATTAAGGAGCAGATAAATGCAATAGGTGCAAGGTTTACCAACTCATTTGGATCATCTGCAAAGTCTTTTCACAGTGAAATCATGTCTGATATGAAAAGGCATCATGAAGGAAGGATGAGGCGGTTCGATGAACTTATAGAAATGGTGGAAGCTTGGGGTTCAGCTAACAAGAACAAAGGCGAGGCAGCCGCAAGGTTGAACTACTAAGGGAGGTATTGTGGGTTGTGATCTTACCATTGTTAAACTTGTTAGGAATGGTTGGAACTAATAAGGTTGCATTCTGGTAGATTCGTGCTGTATGAGAGAAATAAGAATTTTCAAGGAAAATGTTGGGCAACAAGTGTCGAGGCAAGGGGAATTCTTTTGGAATTCTTTACGAAACTGGTGATAATGGTTATAAAGTACAAGAAATTTTCAGATTGAGTAGGAACAGTATGGTAGAAATAACAGGATTTAGAGGAGGAACTATAATTAGTCAGAAATCTTGTTCTCTTTCTCGTCTCAATACAATTCTAATTTTCTTTTTCATCCAAATATGAACTCTCAGCTCATTTGAGCTGCAAATTACCTTTCTGTTTTCTGTATTTGCTTGGATCGTGACACCCTAGTTGATTATGTGGTAATAGAGTGACTTGCGTTAAGGTTAGATTATAAATCTCGTAATTATAAAAAAAAAATATTTTAAGATATAATTTAATATGTTTTTAAAATTATGCGAACCTTATTGCAATAAATAGAGAAAATTTTAATACAAGTAGGAAAATTTTAAATGCAGGTAAATTTATTGAAAGATTTACTATAATACCCTTAATTAGTTTTAATCTTAATCAAGTTTTAATTATTTAAAATTAAATAATTAAGGGCAACATAGTAAATTCTTCATTAAATTTATCTACATTTAGGATTTTCCTATATGTACTTAGATTTTGTGTAAATAAGAACAATTATCAAAACATCTCATTAATTATATTAAGGTAAAAGTACTAAACTAACCCTATCATTTTTCGGAAGTGTCATTGTAACCTTGTAAAATCTGAAAGTGCGAAACTAACCCTAAGATTTTGAGCAATTGTGTCGAATACCTAAATTGCATTATTTCGGTGTTGACTGAAGTAATTCAGGCATTGACCTAATTTGAAAAGATAAAAATACCCCTCAGTTTAAAACTGAAAATTTCATGATCATTCTATCACTTGCTAAATTAGCATTTTAAGTTAAACTGTAGGGTTAGATCTACACTTTACATTAAAACATAGGGATAGATCAACGCTTTGAATTAAAACGTTGGGTTAAATTAATCAATTTTCTTCTTCTTCAAACACACTGTCGCCCGCTGCATGCTGCCCCAAAACCATAGTCCTGCCACCGCCCTAATCATTCTGATCCCGAACTCCCCGCCCAAATAACCCTTCCACCACCACTCACCTTCCATCGTCGGTGTCAAAACCCTTCACCCGTTCCGCCGTTCGTCCCACCACCTCTCGTTGTGCCGCCGCGAGCTCACCACCATCTCAACCCTTCATACATCAAAGCACATATTGATTTTCCACGAGCCAGCCTCGCGTCAAAACCCATATTGAGTTTTCCTTCGTCCTGCCACCGTCCCAACCTCATCTCGCCACCGTTCCAACCCTTCCATCGTCGGCGACGCAATTTACAGAGACTTTTGTTTGTGGCTTGCGGCTGGGGTACGCCGGAGGGCTTAGGAGAAGAAGAGAGTGGCTCGCCACCGCCATTGCTGGAATAAGGTGAGCATGGGAAGAAAGTGGCACATCGGTGGTGAGATGAATTTTGTCCCGGCGGTGATTTTTTTTCAAGTTTTAAAAAGCATTGCACTAAGGGTAGTATATTCCTTTCAAGTTTTGCAAGTTTTGAATTTTTTAAAGAAGGGTATGATTGTCAGTTTGCAGAATTTCAACCAATTTCATGTTGTCAGAGTTAGATTGACACTTTCGACAAAAATATAAGGTTATATTTGCACTTGCAGATTTTATAGGGTTAGATCTAAACATATGATTATTGTAGCACTTTACTCTTATATCAATCATAGAATGATTTCGTCTAGAAGTTAGGCGGTATAAAATAAGACTATATGATTTGGTAAGATTTGAACTAAAAATACTAGTATATAGTGAAAAAAGAGAGTAAGAAAACTAAAATTAATTGAACTGAATCATATAATGCAGTTGAGTTGAAAAATATAATCCTACTTTAGTTTTATATTCTCCTTGTAAAAGATACTCGTAATAATTATATTGTCTCATTTAAATTAATCTTCCTATAATCAAATAGTTGTAGCCACAACTCATTTTTTTAGGGAGCTGCTAAATCACTTATGTATTTTACTGTCTTACGGTGTGATACGTTTACACACGTATAGTAATGAACTTTACTACTTCCTTCGTCCCAAAGTATTTCTGCACATTTCTTAAGGTGTCCTAAACAAATCGGCAGACTTTCCATTTAAAGAAAATTTTAACATTTAAAAAGACATACATACCCTTATAAAACTAAAATTTTACGCCAATATCATCTGGCCCAAACTTCTTTATTTTCATCCTAATATAATTCTCTATTCTACACAATCCTATTCCAAAACCAATTCTTCAAACTCATCATCTTCTTATACGAACCAAACTCATAATTCTGACACACTAAGGGTCTGTTTGGTAGGGCTGTGCTTATAAGCAAAGCTGGCTTATTTTGAAAGCAAAGGGAGACCAGCTTCTGCTTTTCCCCAAAAAATAGCTTCTGCTTTCAAAATAAGCTGCTTTTTAGTAGTTTACCAAACACCAAAAAATGCTTTGCTTATAAGCACAACAGCTAAAAAGCCCTGCCAAACAGAGCCTAAGTCCTCTCCTTTCTTTTGACTTCTTTTTAGCACCGGACACCACTTCCTCTTCTTCTTACCACCACTTCTGTTTACCGCCGCCGACACAGATTCAATAATCGAACTTCTGCTCACTATTCCAGAGCAAAAAAGAAAAAAATAAACTCCATTATTCCAGAAACCTCTTCTTTCTCACTCTGTTCAAGTAAACGCCATCCTCATCAACTGGTTTTTGCCGATTTTGGCTGCACTATGGGGTTTTGTGTCAATTTGGAGTTTCATCAATTGGATTTTGCTGATTTGGGATTTTTATCAATTGGGTTTTTCCTAATTTGCGATTTTCATCAACTGGGTCTTCTTATTGAAGAACTGCAGCTCTGATTTCTGACACACTGCACTATGGGGTGAGGTTTTGGGGACGCTCCGCCTCGGTGAAGGAGATTCAGGTGAGTTCTGCAGAGTCGAGGCGGGTGAGGCGTGGTTTTATAATTTTTGTTTCGATTCGAATTAATTTTTTCTCCGGTTGTTGCTGGTTAGTGGCAGTGACAATTGGGAGGATTGATGAATGGTTTATCAACTGAGGAGGTCACGGTGGTGGTGGTGTGGTGATGGTGGTTGCTGGAGGTGGAAGAAGATTTTGGCTGGGAGTACAAGGGCATTAGGGACATTTCAGTGAATTGATTTTTTTTGTTTCACTTTCTCCCTCTGCAGATATCGCTGGAACAAATGGAGTATACGAAATTGAAAAACTCTAAATCTTCTTCCTCTTCATCACGGCCTAATAGAAAACCACCCCCACTCACCGGTAAAACTAACATCGCCACTAGCCTATTTGCGGAGCGCCGCCACCATAACACAACAACAAAATCACCACCATCACAATGATATGGAATTATCCATCAATAATTCAACAATGATATGGAATTTTTCACTTATTCCTCCGTCTCACGAGTAATGACATATTTACTTTTTCAAAGTTAAATTTGATAAATTTTAACCATAAATATAAAATCAATCTTTACATAACAAATGTATCATGTGAGATATTGTTGAATTCATTTTAACATATATTTTCTAAATATTAATTTTTATGCGAAATTGGTATATCTAGCTAGAGATATTGACGGTCAAACACGATCATTAAACACTGTGAAAAAATAAATATGTCATTACTGTTGGAACGGAGGGAGTAGTTGGAACGGAGGGAGTAGTCGAGGATGAAAACAAATAGTCCAACTACAAATTGTAAGAGAAGAGTTTTTAATCATTACTTGCGCTTAGCTGGAACATGTGGACAAGAGTTGAGTTAAAACATGTAATTGTATTAGATTTATAGTTAGGAAATTTAGTTATAAAATACAGAAACAGTACAACAATTTGGTAGACAAATCTGCTAACAGCACATGCATTTTTGTTTCATAAAACCACACAAACCGTGCCTATGTTTTCAATTCCTTTAGTTTTTTTTATAACAATTCCTTTATGTTTCAATTCTTTTAGTTGATGCGACTGATTTATTCTTTAAATTGTAATAAAAAGTCTTAGCTCACATTGTTTGTGTTTCATGGGACTTATAAACGAAATATTCTTAATTATTTGATAAAATACTTAAACTAGTTTATTTTAAAAGTAGAATGTATTTTTTTTAAAAAAGAAATCGATCTTTCATCACTTTCAATTCAGTAAGTTCTAAATTATGCTGATAAGTACAACTCTGTCAAACACACTCTTTACTTTTTTACACAATTACTGACTTGAGATAAAATTATGAACTTGAAATAGGGATGAGAACTATGATTTGACCTAAACCTGCAGGATTCAGACTCATTAGGTCAGGTATAAATCCAATTGTTTTATAACCATCAGGTCAGCGTCGAGTTCAGTTCAGAATTTTAGAAAACATGTCTGGATTCAGGTTTAAAATATTATAATTCAAATCCGATCAGACTCGCCAAGTGAATCCGTATAAGTCTAACTATATATCTATATGTATATGTGACTTCATAGAATTACCCTAAATCACTTCAAGAAGACATGAGTAATTTTATTTATTTTTTATGTCAAGAAATCCTATACTGTATTTTTATTCTCAATTCAATAAATAAATGTAGGGGTTGCAAAATAGACCCGTAACTCGCAGGTCAAGCGGGTTGTCCATTTTTAAACCCGAATAGCTATGTGTAAAACGGATAATTAAAAAATATGGGTCGAGAGCATTGGACTGAAATCTATGGCTGAAATTTAACCAACTCATTTCAATCTCCCACTTCTTCTGCCACACCTACATACATAAATGCTCATGTGAAAAGAAAATCGAAACCTTATACTGGGACAAAGGGAGTATATCCATATACATCAATATATGGGGTTGAAACCCACGAGTTTTACTCGTATGGATTCATATATAGATTGAAACCCGCGAGCCTATCAATTTTCGACCAAGGAGTTGAATAATTTTCAACCCGCGGGTTGAATCGATTTCAACCCAACACATTTTTTAACCTATCATTAAATGAATCATACCCATATTTTTTAATTACCAATATTCATCACCTAAATATATTTTATATATTAATTTAATGTATGATTTTGAACCTTTTAATATTGATGAGAGTATTGTGTCAATACAATTAATCAGATGCCCATTAAACTCAACTTATTTGTATTTAGGGCAAAATATTTTTTATTTAGTAAGAAGGAAAAAAGAAACAGTAAACCCGTTCAAGACCCACCATCAAATTTTGATCTAAAAATTTTCAGACCATATCTATCTCAATCGATTCCAATTACTAAATAATTTTAAATCGAGTAGAGTCTTATTAGGCCGATCCAAATTCGACCCAAGCCCATTCTTACATAGAAATCCCCAGAATGCACAATATTTACCAACTTCTTATACTATCTCGTCCGTTGTAGATACCCATGTAAACCATACAGCCTTCAGAAACTAATAGAGACATCATAAAACCAAGGGGAACAACAGTTGTAGATACAGTTAATAGACACAAGTTCCTTGGTGATTTTCATCTACTAGTCTCAAAAATACATGACCGGATGCGATTACACAGCAATTCTTGCAGAATCACATTACAAAGTTGGAACTATTGCATGTCATGCTGTCCTACAATACTTGTCACCCCTCCGAGCCTCAGTCTACCTACTTACGAAGATCGTCGACATGCTGTGGCATTGAAGTGCCAGCCAACAATTGATCTCCTCATCGGGTTATATGCTAGTTGCAAGTGAAATACGGCAGAGAAAAGGAACGGGTCCAGAATTCAATTTCTTCATTTACCAAAGAAAAGTAGCAGCCTTCTAGAATGTCATTCTCATATGCAAGATCGCCCAAGATTTGCATCATACAGTCTGGATACGCATTGTCTGCACTCAACTTGAGTTGAAGATACACTAGATATGCACAGCGTATCAGACTATATGTGTGCCTTCATCTATTCAAATCTGAAAATCACCAGAACGTGTTATATTCCAGAAACTCATTGACCCTACAGAACAACATATTCTTTACGCATTTTGATACCACTGAATGTCTAATTATGGAAATGATTCAGCAGAGAATTATTTACATCATTCCAGGAGAATAAAAGGCAATGACAAATATAGAAGCCATGAAAAGCACTATACTGACTGAAACATGTACGAGGAAAGATCATAAGCAATCTTTGGGAAATCAGGAAAAGATATCAAACAGCAACAGGCAACAAACTGTATTATTTAATATCTTCAGCTTCTGTTATGCTGAGCTTCTCTCAGTGCCAATTGATCAGAGAATTAGACGTCAAGTACATGCAGATATAGAACCATAATATACCTACCAGTTATATATGAAGTGACAGCCAAATTTATGTCTG
>JAULKM010000007.1:868795-883164 GCA_032355605.1 Rubia tinctorum
TGGGCCGGAGCTGCAGCAGCACCCTCTTCCTCATCTTCTTCAATCTTAGGAGCTAGGTAGAACCTGATGTATCCCATCTCTGCAACTTTGTATTCAACCACCACAGGCAGATCAGAAGACAAGCTGATAGTCACTTGCTCCGCGAGAGGGGTGGCCTTCGCGAACGAGTTCATGTACTTCAGCGCAAAGGTCAGCGACACTGGTTCTTGCATCTCTATGACTACAGCTTCATGTGGCTGCACCACCAAGAACAACACGGAGATGGTGTTAAGAGTCCCACAATGATAGAAGCTTGCGAATCTTACATATAATAAACAAGCTAAATTAGGTAACAAATGAGTGAGTTAGTTCAGAGGGGAAAACCTTGTCCACTGTTGTGTTCTGTCTGCAAACAATGTTTGCTGCACCAATGTCACCTCTTGTGGAAAACCTAACACCTTCTTTGGTCACAGAGATTACTACTGAAGAAGATAACGGTGATTGTTAGTGAGGCGGCATTTGAAAAAGATTCGAGGAAAGGAAGGGCATACCAGTATCCCCAATGCTGCTGAGATCTCTGCAAATTCTTGCAAACTCAGCTGATGGCATCCTAACAATCGCTTCATATGCAGCTTCTGGGATCCCGAGATGCTCGCTATCAATGTCCATAAGCTTCATTTCAAAGTCTGATATCTTGTCTTGAGCTTCCAACACCAAAAATTTCCCGGGAAAAAGCAAAAATCCAACATTATTGGAAGTTCCAAAAAAATTAAACGATGAACAAATTGGCCATAATAAACAGGAGATGTTACATAATATACTACTACACAAAACCAAACAGTATGATTCCATAATGAATCAGAAATGCAATTAGGTTTTCTAGCAAAATTCTCGCACAAAATTCCAAATACAAGAACACAGCACACGAATTTCTAAATCTTCATATTCAGTTCAAAATGCACAAACAAAACAGGGGAACAGAAGCATACAGGGGCTTTCGAACATGAAGGTGACAGTATCAGTTCCATCATCAGCCTTGATGGTGACGATATCATCGTTTCCCGCGCATTTGAGCATCTTAGCCATGTTGCCGAGGTTCATCCCCATGGAGACGTTGCGGTCGCAGCGGTAGTGCTCGAAGCCCTCCGCCCGGAGAAGAAGGGCCACCAGCGCCACGTGGCTCGAATCCATGGCCTGCAGAGAAAACCCAGTCGATGAACAGTCGAAATTCGCGTCGTTGACTAGGTCCTTCATGGAGTCCATGACCTTCTTCAGCAAACTCCCTTGCACCAGCCTCAGTTCAAACATTTTTTGAGAATTTCGGTAGATTTACTAGGCTGTTTTTGGGAGGTTTTCGCGTTGGTGTTTGATTTGTTAAATATGGAGGCGATGAGATTTTACTGAATACTTGTAGTAGTGGTGAATACAGTGGGGGTAAGTTTGGCGGGAAAATGGTAGTTCCCGCCAAATTTATCGCGGTCATTTCTTTGCACTTCCTTAATATGAGCAATTTTCAATTTGTGGATATTATTTTTGTAGCTAGCAATAGTAGCATGCACTTCCATAATATGTTACTCTCTTCCCTTCGTACCAACCGAATATGCACACATACTATTCAGCTATCAAAGTTATCTAACTTTGACTACATATTTGAATAGATATATGAACAATAATGTTATTGTATGAGATCGACTTTCTCTTGATTTTGAATCTGTACAATATAGAATGCAAGACAACTAAACATGTGTATTGTTTTCCGCAGGACTCTCTCATACTTTCAATACAATAAAAGTAAAATTACCACTGAATATTGAAGAATCTTCTGAAGCCGTGAAGTGACATTTGTTATAACAATGAAATTTCCTTCATTTCTAATCAACAACGAGTGCATCAGCTCTCCTCCAATTATTGTTCCACACAAAACACAACTAAGACACATAGAAACTGATTCTTGCACAAAACTCCATTACCATTAGCATCAACTTCGTTGTCCATATCCCAAAGCTCGGCTTCAGTGGGATTCTGTCCAAAGATTATAAGTTGGTCAAATTAGTAAGTGGGTCAAAGAAGGCCTCATTTTTCCACGTAAACGCAGTGGTACGGTTCTTAAAATTTCAAACCTGGGGCAATTTCAAACGGAGGGATTAAGTGTAAGGGAAGCAGAATGCAAGGATTAATCATCAATTCAAACAAATAGCAGAACAAAAGCCTGAATCCAACTAACAATTGCTTCATTTCCGAGCTGAGTCAGGATGATACAGTAAGAGGTTTACTACCGTGTTCTAAAAAGTCTCCATGAAGCTCACTGTGAGGGGCTTGTATAAAATGAACTCTACGTCTTCTCCCAAATACCCCGCGTGCATAAAATTGTATAATTAGACAGAAGAGACAGGATGAAAGTAGACCTAATGTCTTCCCTGTCCTTGAAATAACACACAAACTAGGGAAATATACAAAACTAAACCTATATATTTGAGAAAAAGTGCAAATATAAAACCTGAGATAATTTTTAGTACAAATATAATCCTCACAAATTGATGAAAGTGCAAATATATCCTTCTGGTGAGAAATCCGGCGTTGACTCCCCAAAAATGACAAAAATGCCCATGGACCAAAAGCTGAATTTGAGTGGACAATTATACCCTTACCAGCCGCCGGATCGCCGCCAAACTGTCGCCGGACCAGGTAGGGTTATATCACCACATTATGAAAAATGATAGGGTTATATCACCACATTCGTAAAAATGTAGGGTTATATCAGCACATACTATAAAAATAAAGCGTCATATAAACTGATAGGGTTATATCAGCACATTCGTAACAAAAGGATGAAGATACCATTTTTGAAAGGTTCCCACACCTCCATTGTTTGATGCATCAACCTCTTCAAAACTCTTTCTTTCCTACTAGAATCACACTTTAGAACGTCAACAATCGGTAGAAGAGGGTAAAATGACGGTTGCGTGTGGTTTGCGTTAATTTTGGACTTATATGACGCTTTGTTTTTATAGTATGTGCTGATTTAACCTTACATTTTTTGCGAATGTGCTGATATAACCCTATAAGTTTTAGAAATGTGCTGATATAACCCAACATATTATGGCGGCGGTGCAACAGTAGTCCGACGGCGGTCCGGAGGCAATATTTTGGTATTAATGATGCTAAGGGCAATAACGTCATTTCCTATCCTTTTGTTTTTAATTTTTTTTCCAGAAGGACAAAAAAGTCTTTTCACAAAATTCCTACTAAAAGTTGTCTGAAAAAGTTATATTTGCACTTTCACTTATTATCAAGAGTTATATTTGCACTTTCAATTATCAGAATGTTATATATGCACTTATGTGAATTATATAGGGTTATATATGCACTTTTCTGTAGAGCAAAAAGAAGTGAAACAGTATTACAATTAAGTAATCAGTATATCTAACCAAAATAGTAAGAAATCACTTCATCACTACATTATCGCATTACATGCTTATAATTTAAACAATCATTTCAAACTACTCCCTCCGTAACAATTCAAACTACAATTTAACTATTCATTTAGTCAAAACTTCTTAACTTTGACCCCAAAATTGAATAGGTGTATAAGTATAAATTTTATTGAGTGATACCCTGTTAGATTCGTTATAACATATATTTTCAGAATATCAACTTTTTATAAGTTTTAACTATCCTTAAATAAAGATATTAATGATCAAACATTTTTTGAGTCAACTGGTGAAAGTCAAAGTGTGCAGTTTGAATTGGGACAGACGGAGTATCATTGACCAATTTTATAAAATAATTTGTACTAATAATTGTCCATTACTTTGGCACAATTAGTGATGAAGATCAATTTGCATCATATTTGCCTACTTCAGATATATATGGCACAATATCACAAAAGTAATAACTCGTAATTTAATTTAGAAACTGTACAATCTTACCTAATTAAGTATTTGCTCATAATTTTTCCTTAGGTGGATGTTAAATGCAGATATTAAATATACCACGGTTTTATGATAGGAAGTTTAGCTGTTTTTATCACATGGAAATTTTATCCCCATCTCAACGTTTCCATACATTTTAAGCTGCGTCATGTCTCATCATGCTTGCGTTCTCTTCTTCTTACCCAATCTGAATTAAATTACATTTAATTTAAAATTTTAATATGTAAAATATTGGGAAAAACATTCTTTCCGTAGCTATATGAAAAGATGGAAGAGTTGAATTAGAATTATATAAAAGTAAAGATATTAGTTGCTATATCAAAAATTTATCATGCAACGTGCAGTTGTTATAAGTTTATGACCCGATTAATGTAACACAAATTTTTTTATCATGATTTCATCTAATTTGCAATTTAAAATTTAATTTTTCCTTAACTTATGAAAATAACGTCTTTCAAGAGACCGACTCATTAAATTAAATTGAACTAATTCAAAATAAAATACTAAAGTTGAATTAAAATGAACATGACTTTAATTGCGTATCTAGATAGAATATATGTATACCATTAATAATATAAAAAAGATTTTCTAAACCATTAAGATAACAAAATATTTGCGAATTTCTAATTAGGCTCGAAATAAAATTTAAGATTAATTTATTAGATTTACTTTCTTGTTTCTGGTATCTTTTACAACTTTTTTTTGAAAAATTGGTATCTTTTACAACTAATCAAGAGAAGTTGGCAAAGGAAAGTTTGACTAAAAAAATGTAACTGTAGGGCTATTACGGTAACCCCAGACCAAAAGCAGCAAAAGTAACGTATACTCCCTCCGTCCCAAGTGTAATTGCCCAAGTTGACTTGGCACAAATTTGTGTGGTGGCCCACATGTTTGGAGGGGTAGGATTAATTGATGAATTGGGTCAAAAAATGGTTAAACTTGGACCTTTAGATTTTTGCCAAATTTGGAAAAAGACAAAACATGCAATTACTGGTGGGACGGACTAAAATAGAAAGTATGCAATTACTGGTGGGACGGAGGGAGTATGTATAAAATCAGTGTTGAATTAAAAAAGAGTTAAGTGGTAAAATGACTCTGACTTTATCCTGAACGTGCCAATTTAACCTTGCAATTTCAGAAGGTGTCAATGTAATTTTTGATTCATTTGACTTTTCAGTCAATAGATTTATGGCCGGATTTATGTAAAAAGATAATTTTGCCCTTAAATTTTAATAAACAAATAAATAAGATGAATACCATGTTTCCTATTTTCTTTCTTCTTTCCCCCTTTTCTCACTTTTCTTTCCTTTTCGCCCCCCTTTTCTTTCCCCCGTTTTCTCCCTTTTCCACCGCGTATTTCAGATGAAGATTGGTGAGCAGGGAAATGGAATAATGGATCTCTATGTTTCGGCGCTTGGCTGAGCAGTGCCAAAAATGGTGGCGGAGGTGGTGTGGGGCTCATAAAGAATTGGATTTGGCGGTGGCGGGTAGGTGGATGAGGCTACGATGAGGAGGTGGGTGAGGCGGAGGCGCTGGGAGGTGGGTGAGGCAGCGGTGAGGAGGTGGGTGAGGCAGCAGTGAGGAGGTGGGTGAGGCGGAGGCTAGGGTTTGTGTGGCAGTGGCGGAGTAGTTGGTGAGATGGGGATGAGGCAGCGGCGAGGAGGTGGCTGAGGCGGAGACGGAAGGGTCGTTGGTGAGTTTGGGAGGAGGCGGGTTTACTGGGCGGCGAGGAGTTGGATGAGGCGAAGGCAGCGGGGTCATTGGTGAGGGTGAGAGGAGGCGGGTTTACTGGGTCGATAACGGGTCTGGCTTGGCTAACGGAAAAGACGATGATGAGCGATGGTGGCCGATAGCAGAGGCGAGGCGGATGAGGGAGAAAGGGTGGCAGAGGCTAGGGTTTCCGGTGCTTCGGCGAGAGGGGAGAAGAGATGGAGAAGGGTGGCGGTTAGGAATGAAAATGAGTCGGGTCCTGGGCGACCCTAAAAAAATTTAGTTAGACCCAGACCCAACCCGGACCCGTAGGGTCTGAAAATTTTAGACCCATGCCCATACCTGATGGGTTTAAACGGGTCTTGGGTCCAAAACGGGTCCTAAATGGGTCTAACTTTTTTAAAATAAAAAATCACTAAATAAATAAAAAATGTCTTTTTTTTAAATATAAATAATTCAAGTTCAATACGGATATTTAAAGAAAAAAATATACAATACATATTATTTGTTTAATTAAAAATTAAAATACAAAAAGAATATGAAAGTAATTTCGAAATTAGGATAAATAATATGTATAGTTACGGTAATATGGGTCTATGAGTCGGGTCTGGGTCTTAATATTTTAGACCCGGACCCAGACCCATTTTCTAAAATCTATACCCATACCCGGACCCGGATCCGATGAGTCTAAAGTTTTTAGACCTATACCCGACCCAACAGGCCCAGACTCTATGGGTCTGGGTCTGGGTCGGGTCATACACCCATGATCATCCCTAGTGGCGGCGGCGAGGGGGAGGGGATAGGGTGGCGTAGACATCTGCGGGTTTTCTAATGGTGACGGCGACGGCCAAAGGCGGAGTACGATAGCGGTGAAAGGCGGAGCACGGCAGCGGTGGAAATTCAGAAGAAAGCTATGGTATTTTTGAAACCTAGTTTTGACCTATTTTCTGAAAATTAAAAAATGAAGAGTTTTGTGATGAGGGTGTTTTTAACATTTCATGCGCTAGTCTTGCCTGAATTTATTTGGTCAATGCCAGAATCAGTGAGTTTGGTTATATCGACACAATTTTTTCAAAAGTTAGGGTTAGATTGGCACATACAACCTAAAGTTAGGGTTAAATTGGAAATTTCTGAGGTTGCAGGGCTATATTGACACTTTCATCCTAAAGTTAGGGTTATAAGTTTAAATATCCCATTAAAAAATTATAATCGTGTTGGTAAAGACCGGCGTTGATTGACAATTTTTAATAAAAAAAATTCAAGTAATGACATAAATACCTTTGTGCTTTTGTTAATTTCACCACCACCACCATTACCCTTGTACAACACCGCGCCACCACCTCACCACCTCCCAACACTGTCAACTAACCACCACCCAATACCCCTGCATCACCTAACAACACCACTCCACCACTACAGCACCACCTAACCACACCACCATACAACCTCACTGTGAAAAATCAAGGAAAAAATCATGCTGAAGGGAATCATATTCAAGTTGTTTGCAACCTACATGTTTGATATTAGAGGTTGAAATACAAGGTGTGTATTTATTTAATCTCCAAGTTTCGAACTGCCACCAACTAAATTCCCTTCGTATCAAACTACTCGAAAAAACCCAAACAACCACATCCCTCTCTTATCATGTCCACCATTGATGTCGATTTAGGGTGGTTTGGCTTCGAGGTTCATCGACGATAGAGGAATTACAATTGGTTGGGCAATCATTGGTAAAGCCACATTGGGGTGGGGGCAGATTGTGTTGGAGCACCCCTAATTGGTGTTAGAGGAGTCGAGTTTGGTTGTGTGGCCATTTATGGTGGGTTGGTTACCAGGTTCATCGACGCTAGGGGTATGCCTGATTGTGTTGGACCACCACTAGGTTATGAAGTGTTTGATTTTGAGGGCATCTGACGGCGATGGGAGAGGTAGTGTTTTCTAAAAGATATGTATTTTACTTTCTATTCGACCTAATTTGCTGGTCGCTAGTGCTTTTTCAGGACTCTCGATTCTTTTTACATCGTGGGAAGCCGTAAAAGATTAATCTATGTAATGATGATGGAGGTTGAAATTAATGTGCTCCAATCCCACTATTTGGTGATTTGGGCTAACCATGATGCCGGCCGCGGAGGAAACAAAAAATCCAAGGGTGGTGCATGATTAGTGTGACTTTAATTTTTTTTGCGGAGACAAGAAGGAAAAGGGGATAAGCAATAGTGGAAGAGAGGAAGGGGATTGATGATGGAAGACAAGGTATGATAAAAGTGCTACTGGGTTGGTGGCGTTTGTGGGTGATAGTGGGCGGAGTAGTGTTGTGACAATAATGATGGTGACTGAAATTAATGAGTGAAATCGATCAAAATTCAAAGTCTGGTATTTTTAAAATACGGATCAACTCATATCATACACTAGTGAATTTAATCTCAACGAAGTGTTTTTTCTTCTGAACTTGAATATTGCCGTAAGTTCAATTTCAATCGTGTAATGCTCACTAGTAAGGATGATCATGGGTCGGGTCTGGGTCGGGTCTAATAAAAACCAGACCCGACCCTAAGAAAATTTAGTTTGACCCAGACCTGACCCGAATCCGTAGGGTCTGAAAATTGTAGACCCGTACCCAGACCCGATGGGTCCAAAACGGGTCTTGGGTACTAAATGAGCCTAATATTATATTTTTTCTTCATTAAATAAAATATATGTTATGTTAAATGCAAATAATTGAATTTCAATATGTGTTAGAATTATTTTTTTCAAGATAACAAAATATACAATATATATTATTTGTTGAATTTAAAATAAAAATACAAAGATAATATGAAAATAATTTAGAAATTTGGGTAAAATTATATATAGTTAGGTTTATATGGGTCTACGGGTTGGGTCTGGGTCGGGTCTGGGTCTTAGTATTTTAGACTCGGACCCGTATCTAAAAATTTAGACCCATATCCAAACCCGGACCCAATGAATTAAATTTTTTTGAATGCATACTCAATCCAATGGGACTAAACCCCGTCGGGTTCTAGACCCATGATCATCCCACTCACCCGACACTAGGTAACAAGTTTCTTCATTTAGAAGGCCGGTCGCTTCCTGACAGAAAAAATAGGATAACAACGAACTTTTTTTATCCGATCAGTTGATAACAAAGAACTAAAAGCGAACTAAAACCTCTTCTTAGTCAATCTCTTTTCCCCCATCTTCCCATGAAAACAATAATTCGTTTACTGATATTCTCTTAAGTTTTATATTAATAAATAAGTATGAATTTATCTCCATACATTAGTATTATTTTTTGATCTAATAGATTAGATTGTTGTGTTCATGATGATCATCCGATTTAATTGTTCATGTCGATGTATTTTATTCGATCTAATTTTACAGATTGTGTGTTTCTCTAAGAAAAGTCTTGTTCTCGATCTTTATTTTTTAAAGTGTTTCCAGTTTGGACAACAAAGATCGCGTTTTGGATTAGTGGTGTTATAGTTGTTGAAAATCCATGTTTGCTAGAGGATATTGATGTATGATACGTTTGTCTCTGTCAAGTGATCATAATTTTTGCGGGAAACGAGTTAATATCCCCTAGGGCGATGTAACAATTTTATTAGATCTCTACTTTGTACTAATCAGACGGTTAGTTTGGTTGACATGCAATTTAAATATTCTTGCAATAAATTGGTTATTTCTAGAGGATAGTTAATTAGATTGAATACCAATTTCACTTATTATAATTCCCACTAGCAATTTTTCCTATTATCATTGAATGATTTTTTTAAAAAAAACTTAAAAGCAAACTTAACCACATATAAGCAATTAGTAATCCACTAGCCAATTTTATGATGCTTTAACCAAACTTAATCAGAAAGAAAGTAAAGTCAAGATCCCCCATTTTGGACAACTCCAGAATGTTAGTTGGAGAATTTAATGTCATATTCTACACTATTACCGTAATCACGACAACCCCATAAATATTTAATGTATTTTTAAAAAACAAGAACACGTATTTATATATGAACAAAATTATGTACTATTATAATATAATTGTAATTATCATATAAACTAATAATATGATATATAAATAAATAATAAGACTTGAATATATGTCAAAGTATTGGGAAAACTGTCTTTCCATATACCTATGGAAAGACACGGTGAAATTAGAATTATAGAAAGGTAAACGTTTTTAATTACAAAACTAAAAATTTACTATGCAACGTGAAGTAGCTATAAGTTTATGACTTGATTAATGCAATCCAAAATTTTTATATTAATTTATATAAAATTTGCATTCCATAATTTATGGAGAGACAATCTTTTAAGAGACAGGTTCGAAATATACAACATATATATAATGCATAATTTTATTTTAAATCAACTAATCTTTAGACTGGATATTTTATAATTAGTATGAATAATAAGGTGATTTGATATTTAATTTTATGCAATAAGATACTTATAATTATGGGATAAAAATTAAATGAGTAGTAATATACAAACAATTATGCGAAATCTTGTTTTACACCGACTAACCATTATATGTGATCATTTATAATTGATGTAATTAATGGAAAAATCGATGTTTGTTTTTATTTATTGCTATTAGGTTTCCATAATTTTGAAAATCTTTTAAAATGTATCGTATAAATAATTATAATTTAACCATAAAAATTATTGAAATAGAGTTTTTCATAATTGGTCTAACTATAAATCGGTACAGGAGACTTTCTCAAATAGCTATAATTAAGCTATAAAAATTATAAAAATATTTTTTTGATAATTGATTTAACCGTAAACCTATTTAAATATACACTATCTAAAAAAAATGCACTTTCATAATAGAGTCCGTCATTTGGAAAACATTTTTCCATAAGTCATGAATATATCAAGATTTAAAATGCAAATTAGAATGAATGAATTTTGGATTGCATTAATCGAGTCCTAAACTTAAAACTACTACACGTTGCATGATAAATTTTAATGGTGCAACTAAAACTTTTTATCCTTTTATTATTCTAATTAAAATACGTCTTTTCATAAGCATGTGTAAAGATGGTGTTTTCCAAAACCTTGTCCTCCTTAATATCTTCAAAAAACAAAATTTTAATTTGGGAATACTCTCTCTATTTCATTAGATATGACACACTTTTTTTTGGTTGTTTTTGTTAATTTGACACACTTTATTTTTTTGTGTAAAATTCCTTCATTTTTATCCACTCATTCTATTTTTTTTTCTAAATTCAATTTATCAACTCATTTCATTCACATAAATCCAAATACGTAAGTCTATTTAGACCCGTCCAATGAAACGAAAGTACTAGTCCGGTTTTATTGTTTTGTCCGGTTCAAACTGAACCTGGATGTGTCCCGAGCTTTCTATTCCCTTCAGAAACACATCTCCCCCCTGGTTATATACTTCTAATTTCACGCCCGCACTTTCACCATTTCCGTGACTCAATTAACATTCAAAATATTAGCAGATGCTTCAGTTTTGGGTTTGCTATCTGCCAATTTCGCGACGCTTTCTGGTTTGATCGGAAGGAAGGATGTGGAACCAGCCGTACCGGAAAGATGACGTGGAGAGCGGTTCACGGCCACTCTACCCCATGATGCTCGAGAGCCCCCAACTCCGGTGGGCGTTCATCCGCAAGATATACACCATCGTCGCCCTCCAGTTGCTCCTCACCATCGCCGTCGCCGCCGTCGTCGTCACTTATCGTCCTATTTCCGAGTTCTTCGCCACCACCTCCGCAGGACTCGCTCTCTATATCGTCCTCATCATCACTCCTTTCATAGGCAGGGAATTCTGTGTGTGTTTTTGGAATTATGTTGATTTAGGCTGATTGTTTGTGGATTTTTTTGTGCAGTTCTTTGTCCTCTGTACTACTACCACCAGAGGCATCCGGTGAACTTTATTCTGCTGGGGATTTTCACGGTGGCGCTTGCTTTTGCGGTGGGGATGACTTGTGCTTTTACTGCGGGTAAGCCCTTCTTTGTTTCTTTTGTCATTTTTTGTGAAATGTTGGGGAAATTTGAGTTCATTGTAATTGGGAATTTGCAAATTTGTTAATTCAGAACCTGTATTATTAGAATTGCTTAAAAATTGCCCCTGTGAAATTCTCGCTTCGTTCTAGATGATCTTATGAATTTCTGCAATATAATCATTTGATTAGGATAGGACAGTAGATTATTTACTTTGTGGGGATTGTTCCGAACAACTATGTCTGATTATGTGATCATGCCCTCAAATTTGGTATAGGCTTGTAGCGAATTTTTCCGGAGGAAAAATAGTTATGTATCTTGGATTTGTAAAATGGAGGGAGTTTATGCTTGATTGGTAGTTGGTATACCAACAGTAGTTGTACAAAATGCTTATGATCTCCGACTTGATCTGGAAAATGCTGTTTCCTGCTACTACATGCTCTGTACTTTGATGCTTGGAGTTAAATGTTCCACCTATCGTTTAATGCAATCTTTATAAAAACGCTAGCTATTCAGTGATCTGAGAGTAATATTTTCATTGTGTTTCTCTGAACATTTCTGTGACTGAACTGTTTCCAGGAAAGGTGATTCTGGAATCGGTTATCTTGACGGCTGCTGTGGTTGTTAGCCTCACTCTTTACACCTTCTGGGCTGCTAGGAGAGGCCATGATTTCAGTTTTCTGGGGCCATTCTTGTTTGGTGCTCTTTTCGTTCTGGTCATTTTCAGCTTCATTCAGGTTGGTGGAAGATCTGATATCGGTCTATATCCATTCTTCCTTTACTTAAGTGTGGATGTTTGAATAGAATGCTGATTTTCATGCCCGTCGTTCCTTGCAGATTCTGTTCCCTCTTGGCCGAATCTCAGTCATGATTTACGGGTGCCTGGCATCAATCATATTCTGTGGATACATCCTCTATGATACCGACAACCTGATCAAGCGATACTCCTACGACGAATACATATGGGCTGCTGTGTCCTTGTATTTGGACATCATCAACCTCTTCATGGCCCTTATGACTGTGTTTAGAGCTGCAGATAGTTGAACTGCCATATTTGCTGTTCTTGAGAAAGATACTACTAAACCAATATTTTCTCCCTAGTTCTCGTAGAATGGTTTGTGGTACATAATCGTTCACACGGCTCATCAAATTTTGGTGGGATATATCATATCATATGTGCATGCATAAATGGATTTTTAGCTGCAATTCCTACTTGCAGTTTGAAGATTTCAGTAGTCGAATTCATAGTATTCGCAGAGTTTCAGTAGTCGATTTTATAGTACTCGCAGTGTTCTGTGAAAACCCAAAACTCAAAAATGACATTAATCGGACCCAAATCAATTCGAGTCTCGCTTGAGATGTTGCTGAAAAGTTGAAATTTAACTATTACGTTCATTTTTCCAACAATTTCATGATCAAACATTAGTACATTAGCATTTGCATAGCTCCTACATAATTTACTTGGCCAGTGAAATCTGAAACTCATAGCCTTGTTTCACTTGCGGTACTTATTTCTCCTCTCAGCCACAATAGACAGAAGCCTTGAAACGCCCTGAGTCCAGATATCATACTCTTTCTGATTCCTGCACTCGAATTCAACCACACCGCGCCCATCGGTCTTCAGGCCGAAGTAGCGCCGCTGCTCCCCGTCTTCGAACAGGTGCCTCCCGGGCCATGCCGGCAAGTCCTTGCAAACTTCCACCACCACATCTGAAACCAAATAAATGAAAATAATCAGAATCTGGTAACATAAACTCAACTGAAGTTCTGCAATTTATGTAAGATCAGAAAAGCCTTACTCTTCTTCTTCTTGGTTATGGTACTTGCTGCGTGTTTGCTCTTCATCTTCAGCATCACATGTCCAGTCCGATGAATGTAGACAGACACTATTTTCCAGTGGAGATCACCTGGTAAACATTACAAATTGTTCTCAACGCCTATTCATATCAATAGGTTCATTTGGCTGGGTACGGTTCAGCATTGTATCCCTAAGATTACCTTGCCGGGTGCGCTTGAGAAGTTCTCTCCCCCGAGCTAGCAATTCTTGATTACAAACACCTAAGAAATTCTCTTCGAGAACAACTCCTTCGGCACCATAAACACCGTTGTTCTTGTTCTGGCGCCGGTTCGGAACTGGACCGATTGCAATGCCTTTCTCAACAGGCATCACCGTTGCGATATTCCACACCTCCTTCAAAACTCTTGCTTTCAGTGTAGCCACCCCTCTCAAAGCTGCAAAGAATGGACAACATTTTGTAAATCATATGAAATTTCGAAGTTTTCAGACTCGGACCTCTGCTCAGTGCTAAATTGTCAAATTTTATCAGAAATAATATTATATAATGTTATGGTCGTAGCAAATAAATTCTAAAAATATTAACAGTCAGTTTTCCAAGGGCGGTGAATAAAAATTCCTCACAATTTAGGCTGGAACGGAACAGTACCTGTGGCTGCTGCTGCAGTTAGAGTGGAGATATCTCCATGTGAACGAACACTGACGGCGGAGCTAATGGCGGAAACCAGATGATCCCTATCGGCTCCCATTGATTCGGCGGCTTCCACGCACTGTGCCGCTACTAAGGTGGCGGCGGAAGCGACGGCTCTGTCCGTCTTCGCAACCTGATCGTCTTTCTCGGTGGAGGATGCAGCGGCCGTGGCGGCGGCGATTGCCGCCACGGCTGCGGCTACTCCGGCGACCGACACGGCGGCGTGGAGCTGCGCATTTTGGGTCCTGCTTTCTTCCTTCTTCTTCTCTCTTCTCTCCTTCAACCA
>JAULKM010000007.1:906298-922456 GCA_032355605.1 Rubia tinctorum
AAATTACGAAAAATATACAGGGTAAAAATTTAAAATAAAAAGTATCAGCCCCCTATGATATCGGAAAATATTTAAAAGATATTTTTCAACTCCCACCACATTTTTATCCTGCCTCCGCCACTGTATGACATACATATTTTTGGTTGGATATATTAAGGTTTCTGTACCATAAATATGATTCTGAGGTTGAGAATCTGGTGTTGAGAGAAACTATTTTTTAATAAAAAATAATGAAAATTACTCTTTTTGCCTAATAATTTTGTGCCTGCAAACAACAGTTTCTGACACTAATATATCAATTGCATCATCATTAGCAAATGTGAATAACACTTCTTCGCCATCAATTATACGATGACACATGTTGAATTTCCATCATTAACCATATTCATCGGGATCTAATACTTCGTACACATGATAGGATATTGTTATTTTAAATCAATTTTCCAGATCGTTTTGAGGAATAAAATTTCTATAGGAAAAAAAATTACAAATATACCGAACACGTTTCTTGCAACCGGGCCCCGTACTGCCACTGGACTAGTAAAAGCAAGTTTCAGCACAGTACTGCCACTATGAATTTATGATTTATGCTGTGTAATTTTGATCTTTAAACCCTACCATATACAGTATGTTTTATTTATTTTTATAATGCTGCATTAAACGATATAAATGACTTTATTAACGCTGTTTTCAAGTTGACTGAAGATCAACAGCTAGAATCATGGGGTTTTTTTTTTCCTTCTATCAGTAGATTAATCAATGGCTAAACAATATAGCATGTGTAGAAATGATCTGCATGGAGTTTGAAAATGCACTGTTCACAATGAAAATTAAAGAATTTTTATTAAAAGAGGGATTTTAAAGTCGAAATTCCTCATTTTGAACATTGATGCAAATAAAATGGCGATTTAACGAATTATGTAATGGCCAGTAATTACACATGAACACTCGTAATACAGTGTTCGATCAACCGTAATCTAATCTTCCTTTCATATTCTACCCATACTGCTCCCTTGTTCTTCCGTTTAACTACTTTTTTCAACACAATTATCTTCACTGGCGATAAAAAAAATTCACTCAAATCTCATCTTTTCTTCTTTTTCCGTATATTGACAATTGCATTTTGTGTTCAATTCTTAGTTCAGAACTATGTTCGCAACGATTCAATGTGCCATCAACATCATTCCACCATCTTTAGTTGTCAAAGAACCCTAATTATAAAAGCACGATCCCCACACTAGCATGAGTGAGATTTCTCCTTGTAACACACAGGAAGTATTTTTATAAATGACAAACTTTATAATTCATGCCCCATGATTTCAATTCCAATTCCAATTCCAATTCTCCCTACCAATAATTAGCAACCTGTCCTTTTCTTTTTCTTATTCTTAAGGAAATAAAATGTCCATTTAACTAAACACAAATCAAATACTCCCTCCGTTTATCTATTATTGACACACTTTCCTTTCTGGGTTGTTTCCTTTATATTGGCATACTTTCCATTTTTTGGTAAGATTCGTTCAATTTCATCCACTCATTCTACTTTTTACATTCTACATTTAATTTCACCCACTCCGCTCAACCCAAGCACCCAAACCTATGATGTCACTTATAGAGAAACAGAGGGAGTAATTGAAGTGTAGAAACTTGGTCCCTCACTTCCACTCATTTCGTGGTAACTTCTTCTAAATTATTGCCAACTGACTCAGTTAATTCACTGAACCTTCTATAAAGCCAACACCAACATCGCCACTCCAGTTGCAGTAACAACCCACAATCTCTCCAATATTCACTCTTTCTCCCCCACAAGATTCCCAAACCTTTAGATTGGTCCCTTTAACCAAGAATCACACAATCATCCTCAGCATTATCAAACACTTTCCAAACACCAACGTTAATGAACTAGTAAGTTTCTAATAAAAATCACAGAAAATGGGAAACGCTGATTATAACCACCACCGCGTGGCCGTTCCACCGCCGCAGCCGTTTCTGGTGTCGCTGAAGAACACGGTGAAGGAGACATTGTTCCCCGATGATCCTCTCCGGCAGTTCAAGAACCAGCCGCCGCGGCGGAAGCTCGTGTTGGGGCTGCAGTATGTGTTTCCGATCCTCGAGTGGGGCCCGAGGTATACCTTGGATTTCTTGAAGTCCGATGTTCTTGCCGGAATCACCATTGCCAGCCTGGCGATTCCGCAGGGGATCAGCTATGCCAAGCTCGCCAACTTACCGCCGATTCTCGGCCTATGTAAGTTACAGAGTTTTGCATGATCGTATTATTTTTATAATATTAATTTTGACAACACATTCTTTAAATTTATCATTAATTCTTACTTTTATGGCTAAAATTAAACCATGCATTAATCTTTTCACTCTCCGAACTGAGATCTTTCCGCACCATTTAACTTGACTAAAAATCAGCACCTTAATCAAATATGGTAATTTTAGTAGAATAGAAGGAGTATTGTTTTTTATAGTATTTGAAATTTTTACTACTTTTGTTATTATCTGTCACTCGAATCATAATATTATTTATAAGTGTCTATATAATTTTAATATTTCCTCTGTTTTCTTAATTTTGGGACTAGTTCCAGGTGTTCATTTTATTGCAAGTTGAAATATTTGAGAGATTTGAGTGGGGAGGATAAAAAGTTTAAAGTGACTAAAATAAATTCATTTACTGCCATGAAAAAAAGTAATAATCTTTCTCCTATCAACCCCTCCTTATATACTTCTTGGCTCTGCCCCTTGTGTCAAACTTAGAATAATAAAGGGAATACCGTTTATTATTTTTGTTATGTCCCGGAGTTTATTCTTATTGTTTTTGTGCATGTTTCAGATTCGAGTTTCGTCCCGCCTTTGGTTTATGCAATGATGGGAAGTTCTCGGGATTTAGCCGTCGGAACGGTGGCGGTTGCATCGCTTCTCACGGCCTCCATGCTAGGCCGGGAAGTTAGCGCCGTTCAAAATCCGACGCTCTATCTTCATCTGGCTTTTACGGCGACGTTCTTCGCCGGCGTGTTTCAAGCTGCTTTAGGCATTGTGAGGTACTTTCTTATATACTTTCAAAAGGTTTTATTAAAAGCATTTTTATTGAACTGTGACAGTTTTCAATTTTAAAATGGTTGGTCTGTTTGAGTAATTTTTTATTTTATTTTTATCCAATATTATTGGAGATTTTTTTTAGGAAAGTGATTACATTTTTAATATCCTGTTTGGACGTTGTCGGAAACTTGGAAGACTTAACATGCTGGTAGTCGTGTAATCATGCACGCTAACATCAACTCTAATACATATAGTAAATAACTTATGTTAATTATTTATCTAGGTTTGGTGATCAAAAGGACATTTTTTTCTCATTTTCCCTTTAATTGCTTTTATTATGGAGGTCTATGTAAATTTTTCTTAATCTCAATAGTGTCTTGATTAACGTTTATACACTATTTTATACCCTACTTCCGTCCCAACCAAAAGTTCCTATTTTTCGTCAAATCTATATTTAACCATAAATTTCAATTAGTACATATATAACAATAACATTATATGAGACATTGTTAGATTCGTTGCAACATCTAGTTTCTAAAGATCAATTTTTCATACATACACGTAATTAAAGTTATCAATGATCAAATATGATATGAGAAAGTTGACAAAAAATAAGTAACTTTTGGTTGGGACGCAGGGAGTATTGATGAATAGAAATCCATCTGTATCCAACTTATGTTTTTCCACTCTTTATGGTATCAGAACGTGTTCATGATATCAGAGAGTGGATATTCAGTGTTTACGGTATCAGAATACGTTCATGATAACAGAGCGGGTTTTTATGAATGAAAATTAACATGGTTGATGAAATAAATAATTACAGATTAGGGTTCATAGTGGATTTCCTGTCGCACGCAACAATCGTAGGGTTCATGGCGGGTGCGGCTACTGTGGTTTGCCTCCAACAGCTGAAGGGCATGCTAGGGCTGGACCATTTCACCCATGAAACCGATGTCATATCGGTCATGCGTTCTGTCTTTAGTCAAACCCACCAGGTTTTAAATTTATTTATTTTTAATCCATTTTCGATCTATAAAAATAGCAGATTGTTTTTTGGTTTCGATTATTAAAATATTCATTTAAAAATCTTGTTGCTATTTATTTGCAGTGGAAATGGGAAAGCGCTGTTCTGGGATGCTGCTTCCTTTTCTACCTGCTGCTGGCAAAATTCTTCGTGAGTATTTTATATACTTCCCCTGACCCATCATTATTGGCATATTTACTTTTTCACGATTTTCAATTATCATGTTTGATTGTTAATAACTCTAGTTAAACATAATAATTTCACATAAAAACTTGATATTTAGAAAATGTATGTTAAGACGAAATTAACAATAAGCTAATATATTTATTATAAATATATTAGCTTATATTTAGAGTCAAAAAAAATTAATTTGAGTTTGAAAAAGTAAACATGTCCATAATGGTGGGACGGATGGAGTATTATTCTCCATGAAATCATGAGTAGTTGAGAACCTTACATTTGTGCTGCTCTTTTTGTTGTACATAAGTCTAATGATTCGGTTACCTTCCCTAAATCTATAATATCGTTTGTCAAAAGGCATTGCCGAAAATTTTGTTTTAATTGTCATGCCTTAGAATAACTTTTGCGTATAAAAATATAATTCTTTCGGGTTTTTTCTTCAATATTGGCACACTTACTTTTTAAAACAGATCAATATAAACGTATGATTACTCCATATTATTAGTGAAATAGAGAAGCATACAATCTTGTTGGCGAAATGAAGGGAATTATTGCATCTATTCAACCTTTTAAATCCTTATTTAATAACTTTTTGAACGGGGATCACAATTTTACACGTGACAGGCAGACTTGAAAGGCAAATTTATTTTTCATCAAACAAAAAAATTATTCATATTTATTTGAAATACTATGTGTATTACATGACCATATTTTGGCCTGCCAATTCAAATCATATTTTCTGATATGTGATAATTGTGAAATTGAATGCAGAGTAAGAAAAGGCCGAGGCTGTTCTGGATATCGGCCATGGCACCTCTGACCTCTGTCATTCTGGGAAGCCTTCTTGTTTATCTCACACATGCTGAGAAACACGGCGTTCAAGTGGTGAGACTTTCGAAACTATTTATTTCTTTATTTGTAAAGGGGAATTTTTTAATTTAAATGATTAAACTGTGAATATTATATTCAATGGAAAATTAAATATTCAATTAACCTTTTTTTAATATATGAGATATAATGGTGGCTTTCTTTTCTTTTTTATGTGTTGTCTCCATCTTTCATTCATTTCATTCCACTCACCAAAACTTATGCATCAATTCATGTAGTGGAAAAGTGGGCTTCAATTACTTGACCCGGATGAATTGGAATTTAGTTCACCAATCAGTTGCTTTCCAAGAATTTCCTTGAATTGACTATGATCATGCTAATGCATACGTTTCCATTAAACTAATTTAAATGATTTGGTGGGGGACTCCTAAAGTAATGGCAACCTAGCTCACACGTAACTATTAATAAATAACAAATAAACAATTGTTGGCCCTTAAAAATGTATATTCATTTAAATACTTATTTGTTTCGCTATAAAATGCACACCTTTGACTATAAACCATCACATTTACTCAACACCGGATATAATTCTAATACAGTATCAGAGATTAGACGGGCGTGTATTTGCTCCCCCGACTCTTATAAATTCATATTTCTGTGTGAGAGTATAGTCATTACCTATTTTCAGTTTTTTTTTCCTTCTAATTCTTTATGCTAAAAAGTATGTACCTTTTAGAGTGTGATAATGGTTTGTCATGATGTCGGGTTTGGGAATTTTTTGTACACAGATTGGCAACTTGAAGAAAGGGCTAAACCCGCCCTCAGTGATGGATCTTCAATTCGGGTCACAGTACCTGCCCTTATGCATCAAAACTGGCATTGTCACGGGTGTTATTGCTCTTGCGGTAGTTCCTTTTAATTATTCACACTATTTTTGGTTTTTTTTCATAAATAATTGGCACATATATAAATATTATCTTAATTTGTCTTTGTTCTCATTTTCAAGTATTCTACCAAACGCCTATCAATTTGTCAAGATAAGTTGGTCAAGATTCTTGTCAATTAAGTTGAAAATTATTCACTTGTTTCCAAATTTCATATGGCCGCGGCCGAAAGGCAATAAAAAGACAAACTTGGACCGAGTCCAATTAATGAATAGCATATCTTTTCGTGACGAGTGAAGCTTGTTGACCTCACACTAGTAGTACAACTAGCTAGACCATATTTACGGTCTCAAGTAATAGATGATATGGATATCCTACCAATAACCATTTATTGAGTTCTAGAACGTACAAAAAAAGTGTATAAGAAAGAAGGTTAATTAATACATTATGTGTTCGGAAGGACTAATAAGAAAAAATAAGGTTAATTTATCCTAAATTAAAGGGTAAAACCAGTTCTATTTAATGCGATGGTAACGGAAAAGTCAGGTTGAACCTAGGTCAGCATAGAATGAAGGAAGCGGCTAATGTTGTGTTGGCTAAGCCTACTTCTTGGGTTGTAGGTTGGAAAAGGTGACGTGGTGACTTAGGTCGGGGCACATCATAATTAAGAGCACAAATAAATTAATATTTTACTTACAACCTAAACATTTCTGATTATTTGATAAATTTAAAATAACTTATTTTAAAAGTAAGAAATATTTTGGGAGAACACAAAATTTATTCTTAATCTACTTTTAAAATAATTTAATTTATATTTATAATCACAACTCCAACAGACGGACCATAACTGCAAGTTTGCAGTTAGGTACGTGGACCTATAAATTGAAGAAAAAATGGGGACAAGAAGTATAGCTTACTCTGTCTGGTACCACAACAATGATGCAGATGATATGGTTGTTTATAATTGATGGTTTTGTCCATACAGGAAGGAATTGCAGTGGGAAGAAGTTTTGCCATGTTCAAAAATTACCACATCGATGGAAATAAGGAAATGATTGCTTTTGGAACCATGAACATCGTTGGTTCTTTCACCTACTGCTATCTAACCACCGGTGATTAATTAAATAATCGCAAAAAAAAAATTAAGAAATATATATTTCTTAATTTATTTACGTAAAAATGTGAAAATAATTTCAGGGCCGTTCTCGAGATCGGCGGTGAACTTCAACGCCGGATGTAAGACGGCGGTGTCGAACATCGTGATGGCGATGGCGGTGATGGTAACGTTACTGTTTCTCACGCCGCTGTTTCATTTCACGCCGATCGTCGTTTTGGCGTCGATTATAATCGCTGCGATGCTCGGATTGATCGACTACGAAGCGGCGATTCATCTGTGGAAAATCGACAAGTTCGACTTCTTCGTGTGCATGGCAGCCTATGTCGGTGTTGTTTTCGGCAGCGTCGAGATCGGCTTGGTTCTTGCGGTAAGTGATATCTCCATCCAAAACTATGATTTTGTATTGGTTATTTTGAATGTTTCCTCATTGTCACTAAGTTGTAATGCATGCATAACTATAATAATATGGACACTTTATTAATAGACAGAATTTTATAGGGTCATGTGATCCGACCTGATCTAAATCAACTCCGAACGTTTGAATTTATTCAAGATTATTAAAAGTTTTGAGTTAGGTCGGAATTGAGACGGGTTGGATTTTGATTTAAAGTTGATCCATTTATATTTAAAGATTTTTAAATTATATATTTGAATTCAGGTTGAATTGGGTTGGGAAAATTTTAAAATTCCTTTCAAAGTTTTTACCAACCTATCAAGTATCGTGCTGATTTGAATTTTTGAATCGTGTGGGGTTGGATCGACTGGCCCAATCCAATGCCCGGGTACAAATGCACATCCCTAAAACTGCATATATGATATATTCAATTTTATTATTTAAATAAAAAGAAAAGACATTTGTGTATTTCCCAAAGAAATAGTAAAAACGTTTCACGGTGGCACGTGACTACCTTTGTCCCGTATTAAACTTCCAGCATCATCAACGTCAATTGACAATTGATACGAGTTAATATGTTGTAGGTGGCGCTATCTGTGCTAAGAGTGTTGTTGTTTATTGCAAGACCTAGGACCGTGGTTCTCGGCAATATCCCAGATTCAAAAATCTACAGAAATGTTGATCAATACCCTAACACAAGAAATGTTCCCGGAGTCTTCATACTTGAAATCGATGCTCCCATTTACTTTGCCAATTCCAGTTACTTAAGAGAAAGGTAATTATAATTCATTTATTTTATATTAATTAATTAACAAATACATTCTGATCAGCATGCGTCTTGAATTATAATAAATTGGCTGAATTTATAGGATTGCGAGATGGATTGATGAAGAGGAAGACAAATTAAAATCTTCTGGAGAAAGCAGCCTGCTGTACATTATATTAGACATGAGTGGTAAGTCGTTCATTTTAATTTACCCCTGTGTTTTAAAACTAATAATTAATTAATGGTGTTGGAAATTTGATTGTCAATTAATATGTAAAATTAATAATTGCAGCCGTGGGTAATATTGATACCAGCGGGATTAGTATGTTTGAAGAGATAAAGAAGACGCTTGATCGAAGAGGCCTCAAGGTTAGTACTCCCTCCGTTCATTAGTGCTTGACACACTTTTTTTACTCTTTTTTCTCAAAGCATGTTTGACCACTAATAATTTTTGCTACATATGTTAATATCATGTAAAATTTTAATATTTGGAAAGTGCATGCTAAGAAGAATCCAACGATACCTCACATGATAATATTACTACTTATATATTACATGAAATTTATGGTCAAACGTGGTTTGAGAAAACTGACAAAAAATGTGTCAAACTTAACTGAACGGAGGGAGTAGCATGCATGCAGTTTAATTGGGCCGTAATTACCTTTTTGCCCTTGGTTACTTTTGATGTTTCTTTCTTTCTTCTTTCCCTCCACTTTTCAAATGGCTCATAGTATGTCTTCTTCTCTTCATCTTTATTTCTATGTGGTGCTTTTTAAAATGTTCCTTTCTTTCATTCTAAAGCATCGTGGATTCAACTTCTATAGATTTTATCTAGTAAATATCTAAATTGTGTCAGTTATGACCAAAACTAATTAATATCACTCGTATAATATCCAGAGGCAGAACATGGGGGAGGGCGTAGGGGTGTCTGGTCTCATCTAATTTGTATTTTCATAGAGTGATTTGTGTTAAAAAATTATAAATATAAATATATTATTAGTTAAAATTATACTATAATCCTGATTTCGCCTGTGATAATATCATGAGTGATCAAGTGGTTAAATATATGACGTGTTTAATCATACAAATATCTAAATTTTGTAGCTTGCATTGGCGAATCCGGGTTCAGAAGTGATGAAGAAATTGAGCAAGGCCAAATTCGTGGAGGCTATGGGAGCCGAATGGATCTTTTTGACCGTTGGAGATGCCGTGGAGGCTTGCTCTTTCATGCTACATTCTTACAAGCCAAATGCCCCGGAAAAATGGAGCAATAATGTATAAATAAATATTGTAATAAATGAGAGAAATGGGGTAGTTTGGAAATTTCTCCTGCTTCGATGCATAAGAGCATGTGCAATGGTAAAACCACTAAAAAATCACTTTTGTGGTTTATTTCAATTAAATATTCAGTATCTCTTCTTACCAAAAGCAACCACAGAGAAACCACATTGTTTTTCCCCCACAATGGTATAAACCACTAGATGAACCTCACTTGATTTTCTCTATCCTATTAATTAATTTTATCATTAATATTTAATTTAAACAATTTTTTCTACCCAAAATAAATTGAAATGTAAAAATAATAATAATATTTTAATTTTACTATTTAATTTCGTAATTACAAATTTACTTTTTACAAATTTAATATAGTTCATTTAAAATTGAAATATCATTTAACGAAAATAAGTTGACAACGGCTCTTTTGTTTGTAAATTAATTCCATTTCTAATTTCTATTTTAGTTTCTAATTTTGTAAATCAATTCTAATTTCATCTCATTTTGTTTGTAAATTAATTTGAAGAAATAAAATCAAATAATTCAGAAATAGATTTTAAAATATGATATTTATAAATAAAATTTTCAAATGATGAACTTTCTGGAAATAAATTATGGAATTATGAATTTATGTAAATAAATTTTTATTATAACTAAATCGGCCAAATCATTACAATTAGAACAAATTAAAATAGCCTAGAATTTCAAAAATATTGATCCAGTCTGACCAATTTTTACTAAGAGAAAACTTATCTAGTATGACATGTTACAACAAATAAACAAACTTCGGTCCTTTAAGATCCATAAATTGAGTTTACTATTCTGGATCTCAAATCTTCCTCCGCCAGGGACAAGACATCCTTTGCCAGCAAGACCTGCAACGTTTTGAAGTGATTATCACACTCCCGTTGCACTCGATCCTTTTCCTGCCACTCTAGTTTCTTATCCTCTTGCACTAGATCCTTTACTTGCTCTTCTAATTCGATTTCGCGATGCTTCACGGTCCAATCTAACTTCTCCCTTTCAAGAACTACGAATCTTTCACTAAGTTTGTTACTTTCACCGATAGTTTGTATCTCATCTTGTTCGAGCGATCCACTAGATTCCCTATCTTCCACTGTCATCCTCTTCGCCTTTGCCTTTACTTTTGCCTTGAATTTAGCAGATTTAACACCAATAGGCCTAGGTGGATAATGAAGGTACCACATTCATCGCTAGTAAGGGTTACTGCTGACGCTCGTGGTGAATATTCATCGACCGGGTCATATTGTGCCATAAATTTGGGGTTGCGCTTGCACACGGTATAACAATGAAAGAATGAAAATTGTTGGTTGTTATTTTCATCCCCGAACAACTTCTGGGCAAAATTATTGATGTCAGCTTCACTGCCGCCACTCCCGCATTGATTGTAATGGCGTATGGCTTTGCTCTCACATCCTACGTACTTTGCAATGTCATGGGAAAGTTTCTGCCACCATGACTTGCACGATTTTAATGACCTAGTGCATTTTGTTCGGTACTCATTCAGCTCATCCACAATTTTGGTCCAAAATACATCGACGGTCTGACATGTACTGACTACACAATCAGTGGAATGAGTGAACCATGCGTCGACTAAAGTGTTATCATCATCCACAACCCATCTCTCTTTTTTAGCGGCTTTTTTCTTCATGTCTTTACTTCCGAACACTTCAACAACTTCATCGCTTTCTTCACCAACTTTCATTTAACAAATGAATTGAAATTAGTGAAATTTGTCATTTAACATAAACTAGTGTGGATAAATTTATTTATTTAAAATACACTAATTTCAATAAACTATTTTACATATGATAATTTACGTATAGAATCAAAGGTACAAGTGAAAATAAACCAATTTACATTTAACAAATTAATTGAAATTAGTTATTTAACATAAACTAGTGTGTATATATATATTTATTTAAAATACACTAATTTCAATAAACTATTTTAAATATGATAATTTACGTATAGATTCAAAAATATAAGTGAAAATAAACCAATTTACATTTAACAAATGATTTGAAATTTGTTATTTAACCAACATGAACTGGTGTGTATAAATCCGTTTATTTTTCAACTAGTGAAATTTACTTATTTTCCGTAAACTAGTCTACATAGATTAATTTAATTTAAGTATACTAATTTTACATATGCTACATATAAAGAGTGTCACAACAATACTAACAAACAATCACTTAAAACGTGGCTTACCATGTGGAATATCGTGACCTTCGACTTGTTGACCATATTCACCAAGTGCACCCCGCTCTTCTTGGTGTAAAACTGCTCCTGATTCGTTAATATTTTCAAGATTTGGAGAATGGATGTGTTGACTAACATAATTCGGGCATGAATTTTTAAAATTGGGGAATGGATTTTGAGGAGAATGATTCGGGTATGTATAGTTCATGTGTGCATTTTGATATGAGTGGTATTGATTTTGGAAATTCATATATGAATGGTTGGAGTTCATATATAAATTGGGAGGAAGATTAGGATTGTTTTGGAAAATCTCTGAATTTCAAAAAAATTGACGAACATTCAAAAATGCCGATAAATTTTTGAAAGATGAAGAATTCGGAAAGGCTTTATCTTTCCCCTTCGAAATTCTTCTTGAATCCATTTCAGTTTATGGAAATGAATTGAAATGTGAGAAATTTCTGGGAAAAATCAAGAGAAGAAGAAATGAAGGTAGAAAAATTGAAAATGAGAGTAGTGTGAAAATAATGCATTCATATGGCTCTATATATAGACAAATTAAGGGATTAAAAATAGAGAAAATTTAAAAAATAATCATGTGTGAAAAGGACCGTTGGTGTAAATTTTTCTAAAATTTTGAAAAGGTTACCGTTAGGACACATGGTGCCTTGTGATACAGGACTGCCACGTGTCTGGCAAAAAAAATCATTTTTAAAAAAAAAAGAGGTTGCTGATTCGCCACGGGTCCCAATCAGAGACGGACACGTGGCACTGGGGGGGGAGACAAAAAGGGCCCACACGTCACGTGGGTTAGAGCATTGGAAGTGGTTGTTTGGGTTAAAGCCCAGCGGCCAGTTTTTTTATGTAAAAACCCACAAAGAGACAACCCCTGTGAGCATTCGTGGTCTCTTTGTGGTCTCTTTTTTAAAAAAAACCACAAAAAAACCTCCATTGTACATGCTCTAAAACACTATGGCCCGGCTATTTTAGAGGTTTGTACTCAAACTTGTTAGCCCAGATTGACTTGCTACATGAATCCGTACATATAATAGTGTCATTGTTATGAATGAACAAGTGGTTTTAAAAAAAAATAAATAATAAACAAGTGAGAATAAGGGAAGAAAAGAATGGAAACTGAACTGAACTCGAACACGGACTTACACCACTCATGGGGTGATTCCACCTTCATACCGAGTAGGACATTTATATACGAACGATCACTAGATTTGCTGCCTGTAAAAATATATAATAGCAATTTGCAGAGGCAAAACTAAAATTTAAGTATAAGGGGGGCCAAAATATAATGTTAACCAATTATATATTTATTTTTATAATTTTTACAAAAACCACTGTATAAAACAAAAATTGGCAGGGGTCGGGTACTCCTACGCCCCCTAAGTTCCGCCCTTCGCAACTTGAACATAAAAGTAAAGGGCAAGAAAGGAGGGTCGGGCATCAATATCGACAACAATGCAGTTCTCTCAATCCCAATACAACAGAGAACAATACAAAGGTCATTCAAATTAGCACTTAAGCAAAAGTACTTTACAAAGGTGAGTTTTTAAGGGAAGCAACTATGCAGTCACTCTATTGCCATCTAACCAAGTAAAGAGAATTCAATTTTGCATCAAATACCTACAACATGACTTATTCACTATCAAAATAATATATAATGTTTACATTGATGAAATAACATGCATCATAAGTTCTTTTACCTCGGTTCTTTTTTTCAAAGTAAAAAATAGTATTTACCTCGATTATAAAAAAGGTAGATAATAGGTTTTTTATCTTGTTTTTATGGTAGCCGAGGTAAATGTTATTCTAAATTGAAGTAAAAAATGTAACTGACGTTGGTGCGACGTCAACAACATGTGTCTATCCAAGCAGTATTAGTCATTCATGAGATTACTGACATCGCACTGATGGTCGGTTTGACCAAATATCTAACGTTAAGAAAAGATTTTGCATCTGTCGAAATTTGGTAAGTATGTTTTGGTCCTTCCACCAAATTCAATCACAATTCCCAAAAAAAATTCCACAATCCAAGATGGCTCTACGAAATCCAATTCCTCATTGTTTAACGAGGGCAATAGGGTTGTGGGTTAAGCTATAACTCACCACTCAAGTAGCAAGTGAGAGTATGCCTAAATTTGTATTTTCATCTTCAATTTTGGTTCTATGTTAGCTCGATTGATACGAGAGTATGTGTTTAAATATGGGTTGCTTGAATGCACGCAGTGCATAATTATATATGATTGATGTTATATGTGTAAAGGAACATGATTGTGAAGGTTTTCATTGACACACACGAATCAATATGCATATGTAAGGAATCCATGAATTAAATGAATGTAAGTGTGTGTATTTGTTGCTAAGATAGGATCCTAAAAGAATGTGTACATATTGTTGTAATGTAGGAATGCCTATGGATAAAACTCATTGTTTTAATGAAGATCGAACAAGTGAGGAGTATCAATCTTTTGTAGCTAACTTCATTAAATATGCATTTGTGAATGCCGTGAAGGAGAATTTTTCGTATGTGTATTGTCCATGCAAGAAATGTCGGAACACCGCTATTCATGAAGATGCAATTGGTTTGAATGATGACTTATTTATATACGGTTTTGATCCAACGTACAAATTTTATTTTTGGCATGGGGAGAACATGGATAGGCATATTATAAATGAAGTACAGACCGAGAGGGATGATAGGATTGATGAGTTGGTTGAGGAGATTTTCAAGAACTACAGTGGCAATCCTAAAAAACATTCTAACTTGCAAGGACATAATGAGACACTTCTTTACGATGGACGCCCTGAAGGAATGACAGTATTGAAAGTTACGTTGTAGTTGATGAATTTCAAAGCTAAGAGTTCCTATAGTGATGTTGGGTTCTCTGGTTTGTTGAAAGTGTTGAAAGAAAGCTAAGGTACCTCACTTTCTATGTCTACTGTCCCTAACTTCTTCTTTTTTATATATTACGACAGTTTCTTCATGATATAGTGAAGTTACTCATGTAAATTTGAAAAAATCTATCAATTTTCATAGTTGGATGACCATTTACCCCTACAAAGTGCCCTTAAAATCATTCTTATAAGAAACCTACAATTATTACCTGTTAAAAATTCATGTATGTTAAAAACAATTTAACTGCCACTTGAAGTTTCTTAGAGTACCAGTAACATTCCACCTCTGCACCTAGACTTCCCTTCAAATTTGTATTCTTATGGTTGACATTCATATTGTTTGTGACATATGAGTCGCTACGAATACCGGATTTCTTTCAAGGATGTTTGCAAGAATAAATGGCTCCACCAAGTAGTTTGGAACTTGTGACGTAGATTTGTTGTCACAAATATGTTTTTTTTTATGACAAACAAGTTATTCAAATTATAGATCGTGTAAGCAAGGAAGTCCATTCAACTGTCAACCTTATCATTATTTAATCTTTCAGCATTTACATATCCTTTGATCATTGTTTTCTATTTAAGAAGTATATTTGAATTAAAATTGATTGTGGACATGGGATCAAGCCTCACAAAAGCTTTCTTATTGATTGTATGCTAATAGCGACTCAAGCACAAACCCTCTCTCCAAATCGCAAACCCTCTCTCCAATCCGCAAACCTTCTTCTTTAATCTTTTTTCCACATCTTCCCATTAGATGGGTAATAACCGTTTATTTTAATTCATATTTTTGTTATTGAATAAGTGTGAGATTTATCTCCACGGATTAGTTTTGTTCTTCGACGTGATCGATTGAATCGTTGTGTTCATGATGATGACTCGATTTAGTTGTTCACATTGATGTATTGTGTTCAATCTGCTTGTACAGATCGTGTGTTCACAATTTCTTTTGTAGTTTTATTTTTGGGTTTTCATGAATTTGGGTTCATCATATCTGTGTTTTTCAAATGTTTACAGTTTGAACAATATAGATCGTGGTTAGATCAAGTCGTGTTACAGTTGTAGAAGAACCTTGTTTGGCGCAGTGATATTGATGTGTGATACGCTCCTCTTTAAAGTGGTAATGATTTTTGCGGGAAGCGAGTTGATACTCCCACGATGTTATAGTTTTTATTGGATCGTTTATTTGTAATAACGATCAGTCTATTTGACATGTAATTTAGATATCCTTGCAATATGATAGTTATTGCTAGAGGGTAGTTATGTTGGATGTCAATTCCACCATTGTAATCGCCGTTGGACGTTTTTCCCAGCATCATTACATGATTGATTTCAAAAAAATTAATCATATGCTAATTTTTTCTCAGGGAGATGGTTGCTTATATTGCTAACACCCTCAACTTCAACGTCCTCAATTTCGTAATGGCACCCACATGGCATTAGGGGTGGGCAAAAAAACCGAAAACCGAAAACCGAATCGAAAACCGAATTATCCGAATTTGAATAACCCGAACCATA
>JAULKM010000007.1:937175-948078 GCA_032355605.1 Rubia tinctorum
TATACTTCTTTCTTTCACGGCAGACTCGTGAAAGTTAAGGGTCTTTCTCACCTTTCCTTCGTTAAACTTTGCATTACCCCTCTTAGCATCATTAGAATGTGAAAATGATCCCGGCGCTTCATTTTGGAACTCGTCGGGATCAAAAAATCCCCTTCCAGGAGTGGACATATCCGGGGTCTGATTCTCTGCCCCTGAATCATCGAGCATAGGTGGAACTTGATTTGGAAAAGCCTCTGCCATAGTACAGTGAGCGTGGCGAATGACTCCTGTCGCGTGATCATATCTTTCAGCAAGTGCACGATATGCACGGTAGAACTCTTCCACCATCTTCATCAGCTCTGGACGTTTCTTATAATACATATCCGCCCTCCTTGCAAAGGAATCGGCATCTTCCTCGATGAGCTTTATCATCGATTTTACTTTAACATCCATGTCTGCCAAGCAAGGCAATATGAAAATTTACAAAATGAATAATACATGGAATACACTAAAGCATAAACCACATTTCCCACAGTATATGTTACAGCTAAAAACTCAAAATGAAAATCTGAAAGCTTAATTACCATGTCTTCTACAAAATCCAAATGATTAACTAAGAAAGTCGAGGATACATCTTGTAGGAAAAAGTTGACAAGCATGAAGCAGAAGAAATAAAAACACACAATTACACGCAGTTGCTTGGTAGTGTTCGAAGACAGAAACTACATAGAACTATCGAAAGTGGCACTATCAACTGTCAAAGAATAATACTATGAACAAGCTGAAGGTATCAAAGAAGACTCTCATGGTATGAAAAGGGCAGAGGATGCCTAAAAATACTGAAGGACATAGCAATACCTGTGAGATTGTCCTGAAGCCACTTGGAATTCTTGGGACTAACATGGCTATCCCACCACCAAGAGTACATTCGCCTCGAATTCACGTGTGAAAATGTTGCCGCCGCCATAGTTCAGAAGTTGTTGTCCAAACCACCCAAGATCTCTCCTCAACTCAACACAGATTATGTCTGAAAGTTCTGAAACTGAAAACCTAAGGCAGAATTGGAGCTAAAATCTCACAATCCTGACAAAATTAAAACCAAAATTCAGCACAATAACCTAAGATCAAACAAAAACATCGATCACACCAAAACACCATAAGATTATAATCACCTGATCAGGCTAACTCAAGTCTCCAAAATTCTACTCCGAACAGAGTACAGCGAACCACACTGCAGGCTGAAACAGATAAACAAACAGGTTCATCAGACACATATCATCAAATGTTCCAGAGAATTTCTTATTAAGTCAGATCTTACTACAAAATTCCAAGCAAAATTCACACAATCAAAAGATCAAACACTATGCGTACATACACTTCCTAAATTATTTTTTAACGGCAGACCTATACTACACGATCATCAATTAAAATCGAAGAGGGAAATCACCTGTAAATTACTATCAAAAGGTAGAATCAAAATCGAATGAAAATTCCTGCCAAAAAAAAAAGTAGAACGGGACTCAACAGCTTTTCTTTCGGTTTCACTCTCTCTCACGCAGTCACGCTTGGCTGTGTAGATTTCTCTCTCCATCGGCAGAGTATCTCTTTTTGCTTTTACGCTGTGCAGTAGAACTATTAGCGCAATGGAGGCTTTATTTATTTTCTTTTTCTTTTTCTTTTTTTTTAAACGGAAAGCGGCAAGATTCCGGGAATCAATAGTATGGAAATTACGTGGGTTTATCGAAGTGTGACACATTTTGGGAAAGTCCTCAATCTTGTCCGAAATGCTGCTTTTTTCATAAATTACCGCGTTACCTCCACTGTAATTACAACGCTGTCCTTGTTCGGAGAAATATAAATGTGAGATGGAATGTGATTTTGTTTATAATAATTAATTATTTGCGTGCTAAGTGTAATTGACTGCGCACGACGGCATATTAAAAACCGAGATTTGGGTTTATGGTCAAATTTTGCTTTTTAAGTCTTATTTTACTTCGAAGTATAAGTTGTTGAGTAGATGCTACTTCATCATGATTATCACACTAATTTAGTTGGCTCTGGTATTCCATTTGCTAATTAGCCAAGCTATCATATTTGACTGGCTATTCTGTATTTTTATACTCCCTCCATCATAGATGCTTCATTGAAGCATCTCCATTAGTATTGGATTATTTGTATTTTTAGATTTTACATGCATATTTTGTTTAGTTCTTTAATGTCAGCTAAGTACATAAAATTAATCAATGATGTTTTTGGATTTTTCATTTTCAGTGTTATCATTACAGTTTTTAGCGTTATAATTCAACGTTCATAATATAATGATTTACAATTTTTGTATAGCCATCGTATGAATTGTTTGATCTTTGGTTGTACGGTTAAACTTCAGATCTTCTTCTAGTGTGAATAGGTGGCTATGCAAAAACAACTTGTCATCAGCGTTTAATCTGCTCCAAAGGAAAGTGCAAGCCGAACCTTACTGCTTGAGTTGCTTCATGGATGACACCTCCATTGAACACCTATTTTTCCACTACCCTTTGGAACACCAAATTAATATAGTTTTCAGCTGATCTACATGAAAATATATTCAATTTTCAACAACCAAGCGCAGGCCTATGGGTGCAGGACTTGATGCTGGAGTTGGAGTCGCAAGATATGGCAACCTGCAATATTGTTATCATAGATTTGTTACCACGGGAACAAACTGCTCCACGAGGAAACTCATGACCTTCAACCACAATATTGTGTCATTTATGCTACAAAACTGATAGCTGATTTGGAAAAAAACCTAAGACTGATACGACTCTTAGTCAAGGGAATCGACATGAAAGCACTATTTTCCCAACAAATGGAAATACCCTTCACTTTGATACATCTATATCATTGAATCGTACATGCCTTGGATGGTGCATAAGCTTGTCTAGAGGATAATGGGTATATGGAGAGTCACAATACATTCTATCTGTTTACTTAGTGAAACAAGCACAAACTATTGTGCTACGTATATGCATGTTCAAGTCCTGGTGTAAGGGTATTCAAATCAAGCGCATTCAAGGAGATGAACAAATTGTTATAAGAGCGGTAAAAAACCACGATGAATATCTATCGAATTTTGGCCTTATCATTGATGACATGGTCAGCCTAACTAAAAAAAAAAAAATTTTTACCCAGAATCATGTGGGGTTAGAAGGCATAATAATGTTGTAGCACACACTTTAGCTATTCATGTTAAACACTCTATAGAACCTATCTACAAATAGGATCATATCCCAAACCTTGTACAACATCTTTTCAATGAATGAAACTTGAATTTTGCTTCAAGAATATGATTTGCAATTTTATGGAAAAAATATCTATTCAATATTTAATGAGATAGTAAATTGACAGTCTCACTTTGACATCTCAAAGAATATAAACTATATTTGACAGTATTACCCCCAATTGCATATAGTGATCCTTCTAATAGAAATTTAATGAGATGGTATATTGGTAGTCCCACTTTAACGCTTAAAATAATAGAAACTATATTTGATAGTGTTACTCCATTGGAGTGAAGGCGAAATCTCTTGCACTCAATACCTTGTCATTCAGGCACAACGTGTTGATTGGGAGGTAAATCACAATATCCAGAGATCAGGTAAATGGGTCACTTTTTGTGCTCACGAAAAATCATTCTACAGAAGAAGATCCCACATTAATTAGGACTGCCGGGATCCAGATCCTGGACAATTGAAATATTTAATTAAACACTTAAACACTTAGTTAATCACATGCATGCTTGATACTTGATAGTGTTACTCCAAATTGCATGAAGTGATACTTCCATTCGCTAGTGGAGAAGGCACTATTAAAGACAAAGTTACAAGGCGGTTCCTTTGGAATCACCTTTAATTGATGTCCGAAAGAGGTCTCGAGTTCAGAACTCCCTCCCATGTCACTTTTTTCATTTTAAAGGCGGTTCAAAATCAATTCAAAGCAGTTCCGCTTTTAATTAGGTTCCCAAAGCACTTCTGACTTCAGAAGTGTTATCCCAAGTCACTCTTTTAATTTAAACGCGGTTCTAATTGTAGAACTCCCTCAAATGGGTTGTCTTCTAGGCCCAATATACAAAACCCATTAACATTAGGGTTTTCACCACTTGTCTACACTCATAATTTTTCTAAGTTTTTCCTCCACTCTTATACGCTTCTCTCTAGCAACTCTTTCCCCACCCTCAACTCTAACCTCTACTGCCGCCACCCTCCATTGTCCGCCAACCATCCTTTATCCCTCCTCAATCAACCATTAAACTATCTCCCTAAACCCTAATTTCTACCGCCGCCACCTCACTCCGTCACCCACCCTCCTTCATCAGCCGCTGAGCCCGCTGAACCCGATGCCGCCGTTGAACCCGATGCTGCCGCTGAACCCGACACCCTCCACCACCATATTGTAGAGCCCTGCAGATATGTCATCCTCTACCATGACTGTCATCCCCTACCATGACTGTCATCCCCCTCCCCCCATCATTGTCAACCTCCGCCTTGTTGGGTCGCCACCGCTGAACCCGACGTCGTCATCCTTCGCTGCTAGTTTGCCATCAGCTACAACGCCACTTGGTTATCCAACGTTGCTAGGCCAGGCTTTGCTTTGCTGGAGGCATTGCTTCAGATCTGGGTCAGGCTTTGCTTCACTTGGCCTTTGCTTTAGATATGCCTTTGCTTCGGGCTGCTAGAAACCAGAGATTTTTGGCAGTTTTTTAGAGCATCTGAAATAAGTTCCGAATTTGGAGCCTATTTCGGACCCCAAACGAAGGCAGTTTTGGAACCACCTTTTATTGAAATCGATCAAAAGCGGTTCTAAAGTGCCTTCCCTGGTTCGATAGAACCGTCTTTAATCACCAATTTCTCCAATAACAATTAGAGATACTCCAACAATTTTAGCTTTTGTGGCATGTTATTCGTATGTGGCAATTGGCTTGTGCTTATGCCCTGTTTTGCCTACTAAATTGAATTGAATTAAATTAATCATTGTAAAAATAGAAATAGTAGAATAAAACTAAACTAAATAATATCAATTGAATATTTTATGAAACTGAATTGAGTACAGATAAGATAACATGAAGAGAACATGGCCTTAAATTATTAGTTTCTAAATTTAATTAAATTGAACTGAATTAACATGATGTAAATTGAGTAATAGCAATAATAAAATAAAGAATTGCTAAATATAATAAATTTAAATTAACTCATGCTCTTTTTAATATATCTTAATTCAGTTCAACTTAGTGCATTTTAAATTAATGTAGTTAGTTTTATTTTAGAGCAAAGTTTTGGGAAAGACGAGTTTAATTAGAATAATAAAAGGTAAAAGATTTTAGTTGCAATATTAAAATTTTATTTTGCAACGTGTAGTAGTTAAAAAAATTATAATCCGATTCATGCAACCCAAATTTTTTATCTTCATTTATTCTAATTTGCACTTTAAACCTTGCAACTAAAACATTTTACCTTTATATAATTCTAATTCAACTCCGTCTTTCCATATACTTATGGAAATACGGTTTTTCCAAAGTTTTGCCCTAATTCAAACATTCGGAGAGATAAAATAAATGTATTAAAAATGAGGTCTCTTATTCCAATGGAATATACGGGATCTAGTTTTAATTTAACAAAATCAGATGGAGTAAAGTTTGGATATGAAAAACTAAGCACGCGTGCGAAGTGCAGAATAGGCCAAATATAATGACTAATTGCACTTATACAAATAAATCAAAGTACTTTATAAAAGTTGGTCGGTCGGGGAAAGGGATAGCTTGGCCACAGTCGTCATTCATATCCTCATCTGCTCCCTCCGCCCCTTATTTCTGTCTTACATGCTTTATTTGAGGTTCATATATTATTATTTTACTTTTATTTTTAACAAAATGTTGAATGTAAAAGAAGAAAAAAGATGAAATAAATTGTTGTTCACAAACTATTTTTATACTATTTTAATAACTTTTAAAAAATGACATTTTTTTGTGATAAGACAAAAACAGATTGGCAAAGTCTTGGGAAATAGCGTCTTTTCATAGTCATATGGAAAGACGGGGTTGGATTGAAATTATAGAAAAGTAAAATGTTTTAGTTGCAATATTAAAATTTTATTGTGCAACATTTAGGAGTGATAGGTTTATGACCCGATTAATAAAACCTGAAAAATTTATTTTGATTTCTTCAAATTTACAGTTTAAACCTTGATTTTTCCATAACTTATGGAAAGACTTTCAAGAGACGGACTCCCTCAGATAGACTAGGGAGTACCTAACTTTATTCTCGCCTTGACCCACGTTTTCCACGCATCAACTTTTACTCCAAGGGTGTTTATAAATAAAACTCTCTCCTTTTCTTCCTTCCTTCGTTTCACCCACTCCCTTTTTTATTTTTCATTTTCATAAGATTGCTATATTTTCTTTTATAATAAAAAAATTAAGTATTCTTAACCCTTCATTAAACTTTTTACCTGTCTCTCATCATTCGATTCTTTTCATACATTATAAATTGCAAAAATAACAATACCTAAAGATAAAGTGTCATAGTGCATGAGAATAGAAATAATTCAATCATTTTTTACTAGCATAGTTAACTATAAAAATCAAAATTTTAATCCCAAACGTAATCCATCATGATATATTTTATTTGATTGAATGTTAATACATTTCAATCCCTCACTTTTTCTACCACGTTATTATACATAATTGTTCATGTTAAAAGGAAATATGCATCTTATGATGGCACGGAGGAGAGTATCTCCTCTCTCTCTGTTTACATACGGGTTTTTCTTATATTCATATGATGAGTTTTACTTTGACGAGGGGAAAAGTCTGAAATGCACCTCCCATGCCAGCAAGCCCTTCTACACCCAACACCACCTCTACTCATCCACCATTTCCTTCAGCACCATGGTTGTACACTCACCCAGAATCCGCCGAGTTCGACCTCCCTCAACGTTCAGCACAAAGCCAAATGGATTTCATTTGAGGACTATATATAGCCATCTTATGTTTCTTAAAATTGCACGGTACTCTACAAGTAATGTGACTTGAGAAGAGGGAATTGGAATTAAATTAGAAAAAGCTACTCAATAATTTCCACGCTAATCATATCACCAGCATTTTGTGGATTGTTTTTCACACTCTCAATTCTAATTAGAGATGGTGATGATAACAGCATCGAGTATATCACATGATGAAAAGACCCGGCCCACCCGGATGGATATGAATCATGATTCGTGCATGTGATGTGACGAACTATTATTGTGAGTATCCGTCATTTAGTTTTGGGCCTCCTCGCTAGTGGTAATAATATGTCATGGGATGATCGGAGTAGAACTATTTACCGTTTCTGTTCCAATATAATCAGGTTAAATATAAATGTGCTCTTGTAATTCTCTGTTGTTTTTAAAGTGCGTGTTCATATAATTCTGTTTTTTTTAAAGTCATATATAAGAGTTTAAAAATTAGGCAAAATGTAAAATTAATCCTATATTTCATACGAAAGAGTCAAAGTAATCTTGTAAAATTAAAAAAGTGCTAAAATACCCTAAATTATTGATAAAAGTACCAAAATAATCATGTCGGCGCAACTGTGAACAATTCGACGTTGATCATCTAGAAAATGATCAAAATACCTCCGCTTAATTATCTTTTTATAAATTGGTCGATTTTGCCCTATAAATATATAATGTTGTATCCGTACTTACTATCGAATTAGAATATATTTTTAAAAAAATATAAGGTTGTATCAGTACATTTAAAAAAAGGTTTGATCATTACTTACTACAAAACTTCAACCAACAAAAATAACACATTACACATTTGATATGCTAACTTGATAGATATATACTAGAGAGATATTGTAGACAAGATCTAATGCATCCTGCAACAATCAAATACATATCCAAAATTAGATTAATACAAACCTTTTTACGTAGTCTAATTTGATAATGAAAAGTGAACAAATTTTCAAACATTTAGAATCAAATTCCCAATAGCAAATAAACACCAATATATCTCCTCAAAACCTCCTTCTTCTTCCCCATTTAAATCAATGCAACACACACAATCATGCACAATTCACAGTTATGGAGCATCTCTATTTACTAGTCATTTCCCTGATCTTGACATTAGCCGGTAATTGTTGAATTCAGAGTACAAAAATTATGTTCCAATTTTTGTGTATTTATAGAAAGAAAACTAGGTTCATTCCCCACCCCCTCTTTTGGTTTGCAAGAGAAGTTCATGATTTAACATCCTTTACCTTCTTTAATAAATGCCGGTATGCCTCTGGTTGAGGCTGTAATCCAACATTGGAAGTCCACCAACATAAACCACTGGATTCGCTCTTCAAACCAGCGAGTCAAAGACGATCCAAGCGTCAGGTTCTTATCGTTCGGGAAGACGGAAATTTTGAGTTCAACTCATAGGGTGTCGAGGGAGGAGGAGGAAGAAGTGAGAGAGTGAAGAAGAAGTGGCAAGTTTTTAAAAATATATACTGATACAACCATTTTTTAATTTAAAAAATGTACGGATCTAACCTTATAGTTGTATAAAAATATATGAGAGATTTAGTTTTAAATGAAATATAATTATTAAGTAAAATTGTTACAAATTACTCAAATTATAATAGCTATTTATATGCACGTTACATGGAAGAATAAGGTAAAATATAACAGATAAATTTTATAAAAGATAATATTTTCTAAATTTATGAAATAATTATTTTAAAATGTAGTTTAAAATTTATAATAATTTATAAGTTAAAAAATATGATGTTTAATTTTAAAAATGCAATACTTGGTTTATATTTTAAAAAGAGACTAATGTTTAGGAGATCTTCTTAGGTTGTAACAAAAAACAACAAGATCAATTAACCAATGCATGTAAATCTAGCATTTTTACGAGAGTTGCATAATGTAACTCAAAATCCACAGTAAGTGCAGTTGTGTAATGATAGAATTGGTCAATTTCTCGATTTGTGTGTATTATCCTTGCACATGGATCATGCTAATCTTCTCTGTATCGTTCCAATTTTATCGAATGTCCCGAAGGGCTGCGCAATGATAGAATTGGCAATTGGCATTACAGACCCAATGTTGTAAATTCTTATTTTTACCTTTCTTAAACTTATTTTTACTTCCTGACCCTATAATCTTAATTACCTAATCCACTACTCCTCTAATTAATTCCGTAGTACTTGGTAATAGCAGTAATATTATGCCTCTGAATTAGGTTTGTAGTTAAGTGGAAGGTTTAAAGTGGAGGATGTAGGGGCACATGAAAAAGACATTCCCATGCCAAATTCATCGATCATGATATCAACTTAAGAGGCCATTGATAATCTGTTTCACTTGAAGTCGATTTTTTTTGGTTGGAAATGACACCACTTGGTTTGATCTCCACTAATCCTAATACGCTAGTTGTCTGCTTCTTGATGAGTCTGGTTAAGAAAAAAGACACAAAACCCAAACAAATACAGTGTCCCAATCAATTATTTGCCTTTTTATTTTTTTAAAAATAATTTAAAAAATTTATGGCCTTTGAAATAGATTTTGATCATTAATATTAGGCAAAATCTTGAAAACGACCGTTTTCCATAAACATACGAAAATACGAGAGTGAATTAAAATTCTAAAAATGTAAAAGTTTTACTTATAATATTAAAAAATTATTATGCAACGTGTAGTAGTTATAAATTTATAACCCGATTAATGCGACATGAAAATTTTAACTTGATTTTTCCTTCTAATTTACAGTTTAAATTTTGATTCTTCCTTTAACTTATTGAAATACCTCCTTTCAAGAAAATTAGTCTTAATATAAATTGTAACTATACTTGTGGCCAAAATTTAAAGTCCAAAACCATGCGTTAAGGTCCAAAAACTTTCAGATGCATTGATGGGTGAAGTATATTTGTTGAAATAGCTTTATATTATGGCCTTTGTTTTCACTTTTAACCTTTTAAATTAAAAATATATAAGTTTTACATAACAAGTTTAATAAAAATATAAGCTGCGACCAATCTAATAATATATTACAAGATATCATTCTAATTTTTTATATTTTAAAATTTAAAATAAATTTAATACATTTCAGATTCAGATTAAGTGAGAAGTTTAAAAGAAACGCAGGAAAAGAAATATACTACATATATAAGTTCTTCAATTATAAAATATAGAGTAAAGTATCAAAATAACTCTGACTTTAGTTTAAAAGTTTTAATATAACTTTGTACAGCTAAAAAGTACCAAAATAACTCAAAATTTATGAAGTATATGTCAACATAATCTTGGGAGGTGTTGACTCCAATTGTTAATGGTGGAATTGGCCGGATTTGTAGTATGACAATTTAACCCCTGAATTTAAAAGGGAAAATTTGAAGGAAAAAAAAACAAATCCCAATTTGCTTTGCCCCTTCCCCAAGTCTATGCCGACGACCTTTTCCCCTCTTCGCTCTACCTCTCGAAACCCTAAGAGATCCGGTGAGGAGCACCTCCTCAAAAGGGCACCGGCCGCAAATCCATGCCAACTTGTCGGTAAATTGCACAACAATTAAATCACAAGGATTGATCAGCAACTCAGAAACGACGGGATTGCTTCGATCACCAATGGAAAATTGCTTAACCTCGCGGCCACCGCCACCACCACCATCGAACTCACCGGTGGGATTATCTCGCCAGCGAGATTGCTTTGATCCACCCTCCCGCCACAGGTCACCACCAACATAATCAAGCTCGCCGGTGGGATCGAATTTATCCGGTGGTGTCATGGAGTCGTTGGCCGAGAGGGGTGGTAGAGATGTGGAAGAATCCATGGTGTGTGGTGGGAATGTGGAGGTGGTTGGGCGAGAGAGGTGGGGGGGGGGGGGGATGTGCGGGTGAATGGGCAGAAGGTGGGGGGAGGTGGGGG
>JAULKM010000007.1:948178-959038 GCA_032355605.1 Rubia tinctorum
ATATTGAATCGGGCAAAATGAAGTTACGTTCTTTGCGATGGAAACAGTTCATCGGTATCAATTTCCAAATAGAAATTCAAGCACAAACAAAGTAGAGGCAAGCGGGACTTGGATGTTGGCAAAGGAAGATGCCAGCAAAGCCCGCATAGGATTGAATTACATAACAGCCAAGGGTAATCACAGTCAAAAGATTTTTAAGTCAAATTCTACCAGAAAGGAACAGTTCACAGACAGGAGAAGCAAACATAAAAAACATGTGCGATATGAAACGCGATTGAACAGAAAGCTACCTTACTCCCAGATGGTGCACTTTTTTGGGGCGGAATGTCCTCTGGTTCCTGTGAGTCGAAAGAGCACGATAAGTGTTTGCACAAAGAGAGCACACACACACATCTAAATTGTGATCGTAATTTGAAAGCATTATCAATTGGAAAGCCACTCCTTTTTCTAACCTTTTCCCTTCTGGAACTCTATTTAACAGTAAAATTAAGTCACCAACAAATTTAAAACTGAAGTGATAAGAGACTTACCACATTGACAAACAACAAGAGCTTAAGAGATTCTTCAGGCATGTGGTCAGACATATAATCGAGCACCTGATGAGCATGCGTAATCTTACACTCTTCAGCCTTACACCACTGAACAAGCAGAATATTGTAGCTGGCAACAAGAAACCGCGGCGATCTCATCACCATTCCCTTCATCATAGCTAACGTCGACAGCCAGAAACTAAAAATGTTGTAACGAGCTATATGGATTTTTCTCCCCAATTATCGACAGCCCGCGCAAGACACCTAGTATTACTATTAAAGGGAGAATGCCAATGCTACAGTGTTTTACATTTTTCGTCTACCAAAACGAACAGTTTTGGGCATCTTGGTTTCCTTTCCTTAGTCAAACATCATCAGACCTCCATTTTCATTAACTTTCTTCTTCTCCACGTTCTTCTCTTTCTCCCACCTTCATCCATTCGTTGCTTAAGCGTAAAACCACTTGTTCTGTATTCCTTTTTCATTTCTTTTACTGAATTGGCGACTCCTTGTTCTGTTTGAAGTACTCAAGAAAACGTGTTAGTGTCCATTCCGTTCTTGTCTCTGTTTGTCCTCTTCTGTTCTTCGAGATTCCAAAGTCAGTCATCATTTTCTCCACCTATTTTGTACCTGTCAAATTAGAATTTTCAGCTTCTATTTGTCTTTCTATCTGCATGTTCAATATCTACATGGTGTACGTGTGTACCGCACCATTTGTTTGTATAGAGTTGGTTATAAAACCTCTGAGATCCATCCTCAAAAAGCTGTATTTTCTGCTCTTGTTTTGTTCGAAAAAGTTTAACTTCCTTCTTCCCTTTTTTTTTCCTCTTCCGATTCAAATGTCCTAATTTAGTTTACTTCACTGGATTTTTCATTGTTGTATACAATGTGTTTGATTTAATGCTCCAACGAAAATACTCATTTGTATCCTTCTGTTTGTGCTTAGGTAAGATATTGAGGTGGAACTGAACAAATTTTGTAAGTATATTAGCTTCTCTTCGGAGTTGTACCTGATTTTGTTAGGCCTAAGTTGTCAATTTTTATTGTGCTTCCCAGGTTGTGGAAATAATGTACTGTAAGGAAACTATTTTTTTTGGCATGTACCCATTCAGTAACCGACATGGTTTCTAGTGAAGGAACAAAAAAATCACTTTTCATGCATGTGTTTTTAACAAATTCCAAATCCGAATCGAAGTTATGCATGAGAACAAAACGTTTTCGTACTCCGCCATTTGTGTGATCTTTTCCCCCTTGCCTTATCTTCCGTTGCATGTCTTCTTTTTATAGTTTTAAGCTCCTTTGTACCTTTTTATTTGAAGCATTCTATGTTTCCTTTAAAAAAAATTAGTTGGTATTTCTTGCCTTCCATTTGCAACAATTTCTTTATTGGATTGGCATGTTCATTCAAGATGAAGGATATATTAGATTGAATGTTTCATAATATCTTATTTGTTCATGGTGTGATTCATTGTATTTTATCCTTTTCAACATGCATCTTCTTTTCTTAGCATTTGGCTAACGTAAAGCTGTAAGATAAGCCCCCGGAAAGTGAACTTAATCTCTTTCGTTCATATCAGTGTCATATTTTTTTGTCTTGTTTTTTTTGTTCTGTAATTTTACTCTTTGCTTATGTTTCACCTTGCACCTAATTGTTCCTCTGTTGTTATCCATTTGTAGCTACGGAGGATAGTTGCGTCCTTTCAGGCATTTGACCCCTAATAGTCATGATTGGTACGTGAAGGCCATGCTGGTATCTATTGGAAGCTCGGGAGATCCCCTTATTCTATTGTTTGTTGAATACAAACAGGTTCTAAATATGATCCATTAGCGTCTCGTTGTGCTCCTCATCAGTGTCAACTTAGGTACAATCCATGGTAATGATGTTTCTATACCTTCATAGTTGCAAATTCTCCTCTGTCATTCTATTATGTTACTTATTTTACATTGTAAATTTCTGTATGCAGGAGCTTGTATTCAGGCTACAACCAATACTAAGATCATGATTAATCTACCAATGAGGCCAGCCAATTCTCTCAAGACATGGTATTTTTTTACCTCAATTTGTGGTGAATTGTATATGCTTGAAGTTTGCTTAAGTTATATTCAAGATTACTTACCTTATACAACAATTTTATTAGGTTGATTGAGAATAGAAGTTACGTCGACCGTGTGCTGGTTGATGAACTATACAGGAAGGAAAACCAAGACATTCGCCCACCAAAGGAAAGTAATTTGTGGCAGATTAACCAGGTTTTAAGTTTAGAGAGACCAGTATGTCATGAACTTATTTAACTTAGTAATTTTGTTTGGTTTGCTTCATTAATCTATAAGATTGTTTTATAAATCATACATTCATTGTATTTTAAAAATCTTCGCAGGTTAAGAACTACTGGGTTAAATCAGTACTCAGCATTGCCAATGAAACTCAGCGGTTCTACAAATCGATTTGCTCGAAGTGTTGAAGACCATCAGGTGCTTTAATCGGGATGGAATTGACTTGCAACTATTGTTTTCATTCTGGTCAAGCATCTCAAGTCATGTAAGTAAATTTCCAGATTTAACTTCTTATAGAACTCATCTTACATTATTAACACTTATTATTCCACCTCAGTTTATATCTATTAGATTCAGGTCTAAGATGGTTATCCGCTTGACAGATGCTAGTGTGAATATGGTAAATAGTATAAACAGTGGAAACTACGATAGAGCCCAAAAGAGCCCTATCAAATACAAAGCAGTCCAACCCGAGGTTATGTGATGAACCCCAGGAGCAAAAATCCGAGAGGGAGGAAGGGGAGCGAAACACAAAGTGATCTCTCCCCCCTCAGTCTAGGTGTAAAACTACCAACCCTGAGCAAGATAAGGCGGGCAAAGGGAAAATGAGCAAGTCCCAAAGAGAAGGACCTAAGACTATTCCTAAGATAAAATAAACTAGTTTAATGGGGTGAGAACAAACTCACTACCCATAAACCAATGAGCCGGTTCTACCCCTGACAGACGAGGCCTTCTTCCTAAATAACCAAAGAGCAACCGAGAATAGTTCGGGTCTTGATAGCTTGTGTCGCTAGTGTGTCCGCTTCTACCCCTAACCAACGGGGCCTTTATCATTAACCTTCCATAAAGCAGCCGAGTGGAATGTGACTCGGGTCTTGAATGAGTATTGTTGCATGTCCGAATGATGAAGGTATAAAATCCAAGTTAAGTAGATTGGAACTCCTAGTGCAGCCGAGGAAGTCTCGGGTCTTGGATATCACATAAAGAGTGAAGTTGATAGCCGTGGTCACGCCATGTTGATGCGTTTGGAAATCAGCTTCTACCATGTACACCCCTAAGATGAGGATAGAGGGATGTTTTTGGCCTTCAAACGTTCTCGAAGGAAAATGGGTTGACAAGCTATTAGGTGTAACTGGAAGTGAATTATTGGTAAATGCAATAGTTTCCGCAACAGACTCCCATATATTTTTTATAACGAATCCCATTTATTCTTTCTTATTGTCCTCTCTTTAATTTCCAGAAGCTAATGGAAATATTGCTGAACTAAACAAGGCATTGGAGCGCCAAACTTATCTATTGCCGACTTAGAAGTTATGCAAAAGCTAGAAATGCAATTGGTCTTGAGCTATCTGGCTTTGTTGAATGTGATCAGCAGCAGCTTGCTTTGGATGGTCCAGCTTCTGTGCAGCTTGGACAAACCTCCCAGATTGAACAACCTGCTACTTCTTCGTCAGTGACTCCATAAGCAATGGAACTAAGCCCTGCTCCGGCTCTTGAAACTCCAAAAACTGATGTCATTGTGGGAGACACTGCACCTGCTCTGAATGAATCTCCAACAGACGAGTCGAGCCCAAAGAGAAAATTGGAATTCAAGTGTGATGATGTAGGAAAGAAGAAGAAGAAGTGAACATGTCTTGTTCTTTTCGTTTTGGATTTCAGAGGATGTTTTTACCCTTTGCTTTACCACTTCTGTTTCCCTCATCATATTTTGTATACCTGCTATTGTTTTGTCCATGTTCCCAGTAGGTATTAGAGGGTATCACCATATTTACTATTTTGTTTGGAAATAGTTTGATTATGCAGCGTCTCGCGAATTGTTGAAACACTCAACAAAAGGACGTCCTTCTCTTTCCTGGCTCAAAACGGTTATTTCCATGTTGAAGATACTGGTTATATATGATGGTTTCCTTCTTCTTCTGATTGTTAGTCAATTGTTGGTTTCATGTACTGTTAGATGGCAATGCTTTGTGCTTCGTTGTTTTCTTCATGATGTATGTTGGTGTAACCATCTTCTTAAACTGATATTTCAAATGTTCTGTAGGTTTGACGGTATATTCAAATAGCTTTGTAACAGAACATAATGAGGGATTTCATTGATGTTCTTGTAATTTCAATTCTTATCAGGCAATGCTTTTGAAGCTCGTATATACGCTGAAAATGTTCCAGGAGGATTTCTCCCTGCAACTGGTGTTCTGCGTCATTATCAACTGGTTCAAGTATCACCAGAAGGTGCGGTGACATTATACTGGTTTGCATATAAAGCGTGTCAACATATAATGAGTTAATTTTCCTTGCATGAAGAGAATTTATAGTAAAATATAACATTAAAGGTTCTCACTTGCAAACATAAATAAAACTGTGCTGTTGTGAGGTCTGTACTGATGGAGTTCTAGCTTTTTTTACACTCAGACACCCTATATTTACCATATTTCTCTACTGTCAATGAATTTGATTAATCTCATTAGCTTTTCATGCAATGTTTTGAAATTATCATTTCCAGTTTATATGTGATTTTTGCAGTTTGAGTTGAGCAAGGAGATGCTGTGAGTGTGCACTACTATCCTATGATTGCAAAGCTTGTTGTCTGGGGAGAAAACTGTGTTTCTGCTCTAATTAAGACGAAGAATTGTTTTTCTAAGTTTCAGGTACTCTTGCTTATTAACTGCACTGTCTCACACTTGTTCCATTTCTATATATAAGAAACGCAAATTTCGGTTCGAACCCCCAAGATGATTTGCTAATCTTAAAGTTGCAAGATAGTTTTAATGTTAATTGTAGTGACTTTAAACAATTTTTCCTTCTTAGCTTTCTGAGATAAATCATGCCTGTTCAATTCTCTAACTGCTACACGACCAACTCTCCCTCTGAAAAACAGTAGTACCAGTCGAATATGCAAGTTCACCAACCTTCGGTAGTGCCAAGTGAGCCTCCTGATTTGTCGATTAGCGACTCGAGTAATGTGACAAAGGAGAAAGACGATTCTGATTCAAGTAGAACTGAGGATGGCGAATCATTATCGGAAGACGAGCCAAGGCCTGAAGATAAAAAAAAAGCTGCTAGGAAAGAGAACAAGGAGAAAGTTAAAGAAGAGAAGAGAGAGGCTCGGAAATTAAAATCCCAAAAATTGTGAAGAAGAAGAATTTATCAAAATCCATGAAGAAATAGATGATCAGGTAAGTCTTTTTGTATTGGTCCCATGAAGAAGTTCACCTTGATAAGCTTTCAAGTTTTGGATATGGACTTGCTTGTTTTATTTATATTTTGGATATCTGAACAGGTTGATTACTTTTCAAATACGTTATTGTTATCGTTTGCTTTATGTTCTCAGAAAATTCTGGGAAATTTCCATGACTGGTGTTACAGTGTCACATGTTGGATGCAAATAGTATGTACGCATTCAGAGATTGCGTCCTCAAGCTTTTATTTTTTATTTTATTTTCCGGTGTAGAAGACGCATTTGTGAAATGTGTCTTCATTTTTTTGTCTTCATCGTTGTTTTCATCTTTTCCTGCATTTTCAAATTTTTTACATGCGTCTTCAACATTTTAATTTTTTTAATAATCTTGAATACGCATTTGTTAAATGCATCTTCTATTCTGGGTATTAACGAAAGACAGAGCACGGTTGCTCTTCATTTCTCAATTTCTTCCTCGGTTTTTCGTGATATTTCTTCTCCATTTTCTTCACTTGGTTCTTCTCGATTGAGTCGGCCAACTCGTTCTCTACTCCTTAAGTTACTGACATGGCATTTTCTACCCCATTTTGTTGTCCGAATATTCATGAAGATAAAGTTTTATAACTTTGTAGATCCGTCTTTTGTTTGACCTTTTTTTGCTTCAATTATTACTTCTTATTGACCCTCTTGCTTTCCTGTAGTGTTTTCGTTGCTCGACCATTTTCAGTTCTGGACGAAACGTCTCCGACCGTGCCGCGCGTGACCTCCACGCTCCACCCTTGCAACCGTGCGTGATTTGCACGCGCCACTGCCGATGCAGGCGTTTGGCTGGTGATTGTACGAGTTAGTTTTTTGTATTCTTTTTGATTGACATTACATTGTATGAAGAACGAAACTATCTTAAGTGAAATTTGTGGAATACGTTGTATATATCGTATGAAATGGATTGGAAATTTTATTTTTCTTGTAGTGATAAATGAAGAATCTTTTTAGAAATATACTGTATGAACAGCGAAAATATTTTAAGAGAAATTTGTCTAATACGTTGTACATATTGTATGAAATTTATTGTAATTTAAAATTTTTGTATGGATGAATGAAAATATTTTCAGTAATATATTGTATGATATATTGTAGGGAAATTGTTATTGGGTTTCTAAAAATGTATGCACAATTTTATAGAGTTATTATTGACATTATTTGAATTTGTTTGGTTTTAATTTCACACGATTGTAGGAATTGTTTTTTTTATGAATGATGTCGATGTTTGAAAAGTCGTTATAGAAATCAATGAGCTTATGTTGAATGATAAAATTTGTGTGAAATGCATGGTAATTGTTAATGCCATTTGGATATCATTTTCAAATCTCTTGATATTTTTGTTGGTACCAGTGTAGGAAACGTTGAGGGTGCAATATCTAGGAAATTATAACTGTTTTCAGCAGGAATACATCTTCTTTGTTGAAGGTATGTTTTTTTTGAAGGAGTCATAATTTAGACAATTTAGATGAATAATTGTTGATGTAATAAGGAACATTTTTGCATGTTATGAATCGATGTCTTGTGATTGAGTTTAAACTGATTTTAATGATGAGCATGTGAAAACTGTTTTATTATGATGTTCATTAGGTAGAATCATTGAATGATAATCTATGTTTTTGAATGATAATCTTCGTTGTCAAAGGTAATTATTTGTTGTATACTACTGCGTTGCAGTTGCAGGATGATTTTGCTGTTGTACTTGTTTAGAGGGGTGTGATTAAGTATGATGTGAATGTGGGTGTTTACTATGATCCCCCTGTAGCTGAGAAACATTTGACCTTAAAGCAGAGGTTAAGCGGTTAAGCCACTCTCAATTAGTTCAATTAATTGTGAGACGACTTGGCATTCAATGTGAGGGGTTTCTTGTGAGAATCTTTTATCGTTGTCCTGAGATGATTGGTTCTTGTATATATTATCGATGTTATGATGTGGTAGATGACCTATCGACGGATACCTTCTTTGATATTATTCATAGAATGTCTCTGTCGTCAGCTGATCTTTACATTCAGTTAGAGTGGATTGAGACCAACTTTGAATGTACGAGTGATGTTGGCCTGGGCACGTTCATGTCCTGCGCAAGTGAAGAGCCCGGTATGATTTATCACGATCACCGATGCATGTGCTCAAAGTGTACATTGATCAGCTGATAGCATGACAGTTAGGTATACGATAGTTTGGTTTCCATTATAATAGTGGCTTCAAAATTTATTGATTTTCATATTAGTTATAACTTGTTCTTTTTTTGCAGTTCATTTGGCAGTCATACTCTGAACATCTCCTGCAACATCTGCCGCCATATTGTACAGCCGGTAGGAACAACTAGCCGTTGACTGTCAACCTCATTTGCTGGAACATGGTCGAGGGTCATCATGTTCACCGTGTACTCAGGCAGTTTGACTTCATCCAACCAGTACCTGTGAAGTTGGTGCCGAATGAGGTACAAAAAACTCTACATTCAAGAGACCGTCAGTGGAGGTCAAATGTGGGTTAGGGAATTCTACTGAGCACGCATGTTCAGACGTGGGAGCAGCGGGCAGACTACGTAGCCCCGATCCTCGGAGTAGCAGATCCATATACACCTTATCGGGAATACATGGAGTGGTACCTCCGTAGCACAGTGACAATGATTGACCGTCCAAGAAGGCGCCCAACGGTTAAAGGGGGGTTTCAAGGAGATGAGACAACTTTGGAATATATGTTATTCATTAGTTTTGTCCAATAACATTTAATTCATACATGAAATTTCTTCATTTCGTTGTATCTAACATGTTAATGTGATTTGTGCATATGCAGGTTATGTCCAGGATGCGGCTCAGGAACGAAATTAATTTGGAAGCATGTCCCCCACCTTACGCGGATGTTATCAGGGACAACCTGAAAGATGTCATAGGTGCCCTAACATATGCCCATGAGCCCTCCAGAGTGCATTACTATCAGCCACATGTGCACCCCGATGGACCTCCCCTTGGTGTCAGTTACAATGAAATCAAAAGTCAGCGTCCAGTTCCTCCTAGAATATAAGGTGGTTGCCGATAGCGCCCTACAAGACCTAATCCTGGCATTGGTTTCTCTCAAGGCGGACCTTCACATGCTAGTCCAACCTACGAATGACCCTCAGATGCTGGACCTTCGCACTCCACCACTTCTCCGGTTCATTCTGCTGCATACCTTACTCAAGCTAGTAGTCATGCACAGTTGTCTCTGACTGCTCCATTCCATATATCTAGTGGTTCTCAAGTTCAACATCATTCCAATGATACAGCTGGAGACGATATGGAGGAGGATTCAATGGAGGGAATTCAGGATGAAAACTTAGCAGCGTCTACTCATTTGCCTGTAAGAAGACGCACATCCCGCACCATACGACCGCCGCCATGTGGAACTGGTGAAAAACTTTGCAGAGGACATCATTAGTACAGTCGAGACACGTTCAACTAACATTGTATTACTACTACGTACATTTCTACCAAACCATATAGGAATTTATTGATATTTTATTATTATTATTGTCATCAAATTAAATAAACATTGAATATGACTACTATTATATTTATTACATTGAAAATAATAATTTAAATATAAATAAAATAGATGACACGATCGCTATTTTAGTTTTTTAACCTAAACATTGAAGAAAAAATGATAATATATTAAACACATTAATATGTATTACAAAACAACATTTCTTAATATTTCAGGACTCATGTGGAGAATGCGTCATATATAATTTCATTTAAAAAGCGACAAGCAATAAACAAAATTAAATATTTTGTTAAAAATTAAATTTTAATTATTTATATAATTTTCAAAAAAAAATTAAAATTAGAGGGCGCATTTCATTTTTTTAAAATTCGGAAATTAACATATATTTAAAAAAAATAAAATTAGAGGACGCATTTGGAGAATGCTTTCTCTTCATTTTTTATATTTAAAAAAAATCCGGAAAGCAAAAAAAATATAAAATAATTAAACAGCCCATGAGGACGCATTCTCCAAATGTGTCCTCCTCCTTTATTTTCATATTTAATTAAGAACCCTAGTTAGCATCCAATATGGGTTATATTGCACCATTCAAAGAATGAACTCAAAAATTATGTACAAAAAGCTTTTAAATGACTCTAATTTTTTTTTTGAAAAGTCATCCATTTGTTGAAAAATTTCTAGATGGTAACTCGATATCACGAATGTCACTTGCTCCGTTCCGCAATTTAATATTCTATGCATTCCTAACTGTAATTTGAGGAAGATGGATGATTTCTCTGTGACACAATGGCCTGATTACCATGCATGAGCCATGACTAACTAACAAATTTAAAGTCCTGTGTAGCTTTGCATATCAGCCCACCTGAATCTTCCAAAGTTCATTTTCCAAGATTCTTATCTTGATATTTAGGAATTAGAACTCTACATATTTACCATGTCTATATGCTCACTGGCCTTCATGTTTGCGCTCCTGATCATGTTTTTACCATTTGGACATGAAAATCGATTATTAGGACAGCAGTAATTGTTGTTATTGCAGATTATCGATATCTTGGGAGATAGGATCGGAAAGCCATTGAAGGTGGTCGTGATACGGGCAAATAAGAAAACTATAACTTTGACAGTGGTTCCTAAGGAAGCCGGTCCTGACATTTAAATCTGGTTGTGTGTCCGTAGAACTAAAAAACAGAGTTAAAAAATTGTAAAAATGAATACAATCCTGAAAAACTGGTTTTACCATTTTTAGGCTTTAACTATCAACCCTATGTTCCAACGTAGATTTATACCTAACCAAGTACGTAAATAAATAAATCACGCAAGACACACGACTTGGTTACGCAGTTCGGTGAAATCCAC
>JAULKM010000007.1:959138-975599 GCA_032355605.1 Rubia tinctorum
TTTCAGTTTATGTGATTTTTGCAGTTAGAGTTGAGACTGGAGTTGAGCAAGGGGATGCTGTGAGTGTGCACTATGATCCTATGATTGCAAAACTTGTTGTCTGGGGAGAAAACCGTGCTTCTGCTCTAATCAAGATGAAGGATTGCTTGTCTAAGTTTCAGGTATATTGAAGTTTGAGTCTGGCAATTGTTCCATTCCTGCAAGATAGGCAAATTTCAGTTCGAACTGCCGAGATGATGTTGCCAATCTTAAACTTGCAATGTAGTTTGATTGTTAATTGTAGATAGCTATTGCTTCAAGTGGGAAGGTGTTTCTTTCATCTACATTTTTTACTTTTATGTTACAATGACAGACTTCCGGTCAGGCTTTCAGATATATGAAGAGAAAAAAATCAATTTTGTGAATATGCGGTCTTCCTACCTGTTTCTATAATTTAAAGTGAAGAATGCTCATTTAATCTTTTTGATAATACAGGTTGCAGGTTTGCCTACCAATATCGATTTTCTCTCAAAACTTGCAAGTCACGAGGCTTTCAGAAATGGAGAAGTTGAAACACATTTCATTGAGCACCACAAAGGTGATCTGTTCACCGATCCAACGGATTCTGTATTAGCACAAGAAGCATATGGCAATGCTATATACAGTGCAGCCATAATGGCTGCTTGTATTTCTCAAAGGGAATATGCAACATTAAAAGGGAGTGTTCCTGGTAGGTCTAGTTTCCAGCCATCTCTTTTGTTGCTTTAGTCACGGGCTGCACATTCTTAATACTTCGGTATTTGTTCTTGGCAGGCCAACTTTCAGCCTGGTATTCTCATCCTCCCTTCAGGATGCATAACTTTGCCCAGAAGATAGTTGAATTGGAATGGGATGACGAATGTGGTCAAATTACAAAACCAATAAAGGTTTTCGTCACTTATGTGCCAGATGGAAAGTATGTCATTGAGGTACTTTCGAATAGTTTGTCAGGTTTGAAGTTGTTAACAATTTTAATGCTCTTAAATTACAGTGTTTTACATGCATCTGCAGACAGAAGACAGCAATTCATCTGTGCTTGAGATTGAGGTTACAGACTTAGGCAGCCTCAATTACAAAGTGGAAGTCAGTGGCCTAAGCCTGAATGTCAATTTAGCAATATATTCAAAGGTAAAGTCTCTCTCACATTCATTTCCTACCAAATTTCATCCAGATTATAGAATTTACTGACTCATTTGAGTTTTACACCTCGTAATATAGATGCCTGTTACTGTAATTTTGTTTTTATGCATTCTTTGAAATTTGATGGTGGAATGAGAGGAAAACATTTTTTGTGCAATCATCAATTGTGTTGTAGCTTCCCTAGTAATTAGCTGTCAGTTACAATAAGAAATCCTGCACGGGAAAGATATTTCTCGGGCTTTTTATAAAGGTGTCTTAATACTAAGTCAGAATGAGAATTTCACTTGCAGGACGGAACCGAGTTCTTTCACATATGGCATGGTGCATATCATCATCAATTTAAACAGAGAATGAGGCTCTTCCTTCTTGACGATAATGAAAAGCAACACAGGCCTGCTGCAGATATGGCTTCCCATCCTCCTGGAACTGTTGTGGCCCCCATGGCTGGCTTGGTTGTTAAACTTTTAGTAAAGGATGGGGAAAAAGTGGACAATGGGCAACCTATACTTGTATTAGAAGCAATGAAGATGGAGGTTTATTCCATGGCTTCTTTCCGTTTCATTAAATCCATGAACTTTTTTCTGTTCTCTGGTTTGACTAATATCTCCTCCTTTTCCTTTCCTTTGTCAATAGCACGTGGTGAAGGCCCCAAGTGTGGGTCATGTTAGTGGTCTTAAATTCACTACTGGCCAACAGGTTTTTGATGGAAATGTTCTCTTCACTATCAAGGTTAGTCATCTTTCTCGGGATCAAATTTTGCCAGAATCTCACTTGGTAGGATATACACACGAACACACACAACCTTATGAACCTTGTGAATACTTTTCATGGTTCTCATTATGGAATCCTTTAAGTTATACTTTTGGGAATTATTTGAGGGTGGTACTGAAGATTAAGATTTAAAACAATGTAATTTTGTGCTCTCAAAAGGACTAATTTCATGCTTAATAGTAATAACTTGTAGTACTAAAAAGTTTTAAAAGGTCAAAGTGGCAAATCACGACTATACTCAAGTACAATGTGTAATTGTTCATGAATCTGAGAAATTTGTGAGTGTACAATGATGTCTTGGAAATTAAAAGTTGTAGTAGCTGGCATCATAGTCTTGATCTGATAAACCTTTTGTTGTCCTTCTTTCGACAGGAATAACATCTATGGCAGTGTATTTACCATTGTGTTAGCTGACTTGGAAATGCAACATCTGTTGAAGAACTGTACATACAACCATGCTGAATCCCGCTTCGGTAAGGGAAAGCCTTGTCTAATGAACAACTTTTTGTAAGAGGGACTTTACTTCATCACTTATACTGTATATTTGCCTCAGTCCTTGTTCATCTATAGAAGCAAATTTGAAAAACAATAGGAAATTCGGAGCTTGGGTCAATTGTGGAGCATTTTAAAAGTAAAAACTATAGGTGGTTAGAGTGCTGCCTTTGGCATGAAATTATGTGTCTAATGAACTAACTACATGTGCGTGTTTTGCTTATAGAATAAGCAGAACTACAGAAAGTGGCAAGCAATCTCCACAACTTGGTGAAAACGGGGAATAGAATAAAGAGTGGGGGTGGGTGGTATTAGGGGATAGTGTGTCATCAAGCACAAAAACTTGTTTTTGTATAACGTGAGGTGGAGAATTTGAATATTTGGTACGTGTTTAATCAGGGCACCTTCATGGTTGGGAGAGTTTGATCCTTAGTTTATGTGAAAATCATTTTGAGGATATTCGGCATTACAATACCAAGTGTGTCGCCGTAAGCAAGAAACGTCGTCCTCATGAATCACGGCACTGCGTGTTCAAAGGCATTGAACGCACGCATGTAGTTATCGTCACTATAACTGTATCTTGAACTATTGACTTGTTGGGTGACTGAGAAAGAGGGGAAATGGTTTTCTAAATGTGTGGTTTAGTCTTTAAGAATTTTCAATAAAATAATTTAGAGTCATTATAATCACATAACCTTATTTAAATCCGTCTAAACTTTAGGCAGCGATCATTTTGCAGTTCTTCCCCATTTATTCCCACATCTCCTGCAGGGGCTTTTCCTCAATTCTTCCCCAAAGAGAGAAAATGTGAAGATGAATAGGGTATGTCTAAGATTTAGACTGTCTCACGGAAGATCATATCCATTATAACATTAAGATCATCTCCATTATAATATTGTAAACACCTCCTAATAAAAATACTAAATTCCCTCAACGCCTCTTCGTTGAAACGGAAGATTTCGTGCGGTCGAAAGTTCTTGTGTTTTTTTTAACTATACTGTGATTTGACATTATCTGAGAAAGAGCAGGCGACTGTTTCGTTTTTTCTAGCCCTGTTTTAAAGCTCGGGTTAATTTATGTTCACTTCCCTGATCCCACAAGATGAATGTGTTGCCAAAACTATAAAGCGTTATTTTTCTCTTTCGCGTTATTTTTTTTGGTAAGAATGGAGGCAATCAAACGTGTTGTTTGGTTTGGGAAAGCCAAACCTCTTTCCCGTTTCTGTTTTTATTACAAAAATATCACCTAATTTTAGAGGTGTGAACTGAATCAAAAAGTAAAATCAATGTATAAGTATTACTATTCCTCTATAGCTATTTAACCTTTTACTTTAACTTTTCGAAGTCAAAAGTAGCAATTTAGCGGTAATATTATATCGGTATGAATAAATTAGGACAATATTAAGTAGTTTTGGTTAAATTTACGTTAAAAATAACGTAAATTAAAAATATACTATGTATTTTTAATTTTATCACATGAAAGCGAGAAGTTTAAATAGATACATATGGGGTGTATGTATTGAAGTAAAACGTAATTTTAATTTTAACAAGTTAAAATGGGGAGAGGGAGGAAATGAGAGGTTTAAGTAGGGACCGGTAGAGGGAGGAAGGAAGGAGGAACTATGTAGTAAGTGAAGTAACATTCGAAGAAAATACAGTAAGTATTTGGAAAAAATCAGGAGCCTGTAAGGCACGAAACACGTAACAACCAAGGAGGAGGGTCTTTTAAATCTTCTAAAAACGAGATTTCTAGGAAAGATGCAGACATTGGAGAATCGAAACTCCACGGCAGGTTGTGTTTGACATAATTATCATTTGATGGTACGTCGTAGCCTACTACGACTCTGGACTGCTGACTTGTCAAAATTCTCCAGAGCGTCTGAATTCGACGCCAATAAACCCGTCAACGCCCAAGATAGTCAAAACGTCACTCACGATCAAAACCGACACCCAATCAGCTGCCGACAGCAAAGCAAATCCCGATCCAATAATATCACCGCCAGTGGCAATCTCTGCCATATATATAATGCCGCCATTCATGTAATTTAATTTAAGGATCGGCCTCTTCCGATCCTAATCTTTTACTAGCCTATTTCTTTCCTACTTTAATTCTGATACTCCATGTATTTCTCTTCGAAATTGGATTTGGTCGTGTACTTGTAATCATCAAGGATACAATCATACGAATACAACCTTGGAGATTGGAAAGAGATCCGGTCACACAATTCACATTCCAGTGCGTGTTTTTTTTTGTTCCTCAGAAATGGATTTGGGAATTGGGAAGGACGAGGAGGGTGATGTAATGGCGAAGAAGGGGATATTTCCGGAATCAAAGCTGAAGGGGCTGAGGAGCTTAAGCTGCAAGGACACGTTCTTGAGGGCGGATCAGATTGATTTCAAGAGCTGGGATTTGCGGCTGGAGAAGCAGGTTTCTCATGCTTGGTCAAAAGACAAGGATGCCCATGCGAAGGAGGAATGGGAGATTGATTTGGCTTTGTTGGATATCCGCTATGTTATCGCTCATGGCACTTATGGCACTGTCTACAAAGGCGTCTATGATGGCCTCCAGGTTGCAGGTAATTTTCTGTTTTCTGAATTTCATATGATTCTTGTATGGGACCTTATTGTTGTGAGAGATTATTGTCAGGGTTGTTGGTTTATCTTGATGAATGGCACCTGTATTGTGGATGCTTAAATGATTGGGATTCTATTTTTGCGATTAAATGTGGTTTTGTTTGTCGGGAATTCTGATCCCTGTGTGATTTGTAAATGGACAGTGAAGGTATTGGATTGGGGAGAGGATGGAATGGCAACAGATGCTGAAACCGCATCCCTTCGGGCATCGTTTCAGCAGGAGGTTGCTGTCTGGCATAAACTGGACCATCCTAATGTCACAAAGGTAATTGTTGGTGTTATTTTATGAAGTTTCTCCTTGTTAGCCTAAAAAGTGCCCTGCTTATAAGCAAAACATCTTATAAGTTTGGCAACAGAGCCCAATAGTTCTCAATGTGGTGATTATTGATTATGACTGAGAAGTAGCATGATCTTTTATTAGTGGGCGTGGAAAATTTTTATTCATAGTGGGCAGTTTTTGCACTTGTGGCTTGTGATTTCCTTCCATGTTATGTGGTGGTGGGATTTTCTTCTTCTTCTTGTTTTTCCTGATGTGCCTTTATGGCTTTTGCAGTTTATTGGAGCTTCGATGGGAACATCAAATCTTAAGTTACCTTCTCAGAATGGTCCGAGTGATGGTCACAATGCCTTACCATCTCGAGCTTGTTGTGTTGTTGTAGAGTACCTTCCTGGTGGGACTCTTAAGAGATTCTTGATCAAAAATCATACAAACAAACTTGCTTTTAAGGCTGTGATTCAGCTCGCTTTGGATCTCTCTAGAGGGTACAAAGACTTTTTTTTCCCGTTTTTTCTAGTCTTGAACCTGAATGTGCTCCAAAACACTTGTATTGGACTTAGAGTTCATTCTGTTTTCATTGTTTGCAGATTAAGTTACCTTCATTCGAAAAAGATTGTACACCGTGATGTCAAAACCGAGAATATGTTGCTGGATTTACAGAGAACTTTAAAAATAGCTGATTTTGGTGTTGCTCGAGTTGAAGCTCAGAATCCACGGGACATGACTGGGGAAACTGGTACTCTTGGTTACATGGCACCAGAGGTAGGTGCTTGTTTCCTGCACCCAATGGCGCCAGTCTTAAACTATAAGGACTTATGTTTCAAACGTGAATTATTAACCTGTAGGTCCTCGACGGCAAGCCTTACAATAGGAAGTGTGATGTCTACAGCTTTGGCATATGCTTATGGGAAATTTACTGTTGTGACATGCCTTATCCCAATCTTAGCTTTGCCGAATTGTCCTCTGCTGTTGTTACACAGGTTTGTGTTGCTATACTGATTAGAAACCTTGATTGTTTTGATCCTTGCATTTCTTGAGATATGAAAAGTAAACAAGAAATGCTGAAAGAGGGTCTGTTTTCGCTTGCGTGACATTTCTCCATTCCTCTGTCTGTTTTATTAGAATTTACGGCCTGCAATTCCTAGATGCTGCCCGAGTGCATTGGTTGCTGTTATGAAAAAGTGCTGAGATGTGAATCCCGACAAGCGCCCTGAAATGGATGAGGTAGTGGGAATGTTGGAAGCCATAGATACCTCCAAGGGCGGTGGTATGATTCCCGAAGACAAAGCACATGGTTGCTTCTGTCTTCGCCCTTCACGAGGTCCGTGATCAATCTCTCAGGAGGTCATCGGGTAACATAGCGCTACGTTTTAGATCAGTGATTCCTGCAATGCAGGCCTGCCTTTTTACTGTCCTGTTCAGCAGAAAAGATTCAATTGTCGACTTATTCACCGTCTAGGATGATAGGCATTCGTTTGGATGGCTGGATGAGTTCATTCATTTGCAGATATATTATTCTAGCTCTTCTGAGCTCTACTAGTTGGTAGATGATGTTGGGAGCATTCTTGTTTTTAGCAAGAAAATATGTAGCTTTCTTTTGTGGTGTTGCAAGTATGGTTCTTCGGTTGTCAATTTGTTTTCTTTTTTTCCTTTCTTATTCCTCTGTTAGTTTCTCAAACTGCTGGACACGATGACAACATATGATGCATATAAGTGCTCGATGGCCAAATTTGATCGATACCGCTCCCAACTTAGGCATTGTGGGTATCAAAATTTTATTCAGAAAAAAAGTTGGATGATGTTCATTATGAAGTTTGAGATTTAGTTGATTGAATCAGCTCGTTTTATGATCCTAACAAAATATTAGCATGGAGAAGAGGTCTCTGCTGAAATGAATGAATGAGAATGGAGTGAGCAGGTGATTTTTGAAACGTAAATTCCGACTTTGGTGACAATCTAATGATCCAAGTGATAATCCTACAAGCATCCACGGCAAAATATTCATTTTTAGATGTGAAGTGAATTTTTCCCACGAGCTAAACGCATCCATTTAATACTACTACTCCAATTTCAAATTGCAATTTAACTATTCATTTAGTCAAAACTTCCTAATTTTAACCCTAAAATTAAATTGTTATATAAATATAAAAACTATTGTGTGATACATTGTTAGATTTCATATAGAGTCATTCTCTTGAAATACTGTATTTTTATAAGTCATGGAAAAACTAAGGTTTAAAGTGCAAATTAAAACCAATGAAGATAAAAATTTTGGGTTGAATGAATCAGGTTATAAACTTTATAACTGCTACACGTTGCATAATAAATTTTTAATATTGCAACTAATACTTTTAACCTTTTATTATTCTTATTAAATTCGTCTTTCCATAGTCTTTCCCAAGAATTTACTTTCCTTATACTACCTCTGTTTCGTTGGATGTGACATCATAACTCTAGGTGTTTGGATTTAGGTGAATGAAATGAGTGGATGAAATTGAATTTAGAAATGGAAAAGTAGAATGAGTGGTTTCGTTGGATGTGACATCATAACTCTAGGTGCTTGGATTTAGGTGAATGAAATGAGTGGATGAAATTGAATTTAGAAATGGAAAAGTAGAATGAGTGGATGAAATTGAAATAATCTTGTCATAAAATGAAAGTGTGTTAAATTAAAAAAAACAACCAAAAAAAGAATGTGTGTCACATCCAATGAAACGGGGGAGTAACATGTATTTTCAAAATATCAAATTTTTACAAGTTGTAATTTTTTTAATGAAAAATATTAAGGATTAAATATTTTTCAAGAAGTTAAAGGTAACCCTTGAAATGAGATGGAGGGAGGGAGAGAGGGAGTATCATCCCCATCTGCTAAACGCATCCATTTAATATTAATACATGTAAATGGACAAATTCTGATCATATATCCACTAGTACGATTTTCCATGACTGATCATTTTGCTTAAATGGATTATTTAAGGTCAAATTTAAATCTTATCATATCAGCTATAGAAAACATCATCGATTTAATCGGTTTATTTTAGATTTAAAATCATTAATAAAATTATTTTTTCTTTTTAACGGGGTTTTCATATGCACAATAGAAATATAAAATAACACAAAGTTCTGTTTTAGGCAGATTCATCACTAGATAGAGTCATTTTATAATTAATAATTAGTTTTATTTATTACAACGGATTTTCTAAAATTTGAAAATTTAAAAATGTATAGTAATATTTAGATGATTATAATTTGATTTTAAAAATTATTGAAACAAATTTTTTTTATAATTGGTATGATTGAATAATATTATAATTGAGTTTTTCTCTTAAATTAAATAATTAATGACATAAGTTTTAGAAAAAAATACAAATGACTTAGCATAACTTTGCCTGCAATCAATTTTGTAGAAATTTATACAACACAAATCTTGTTTTAAAACAATTAATCGTTAGACTGGTTATTGTATAATTGATGTAATCAATTGAGTGACTTGATATTTTTTGTATTTATTGCAACCAGATTTTTATAATTTTGAAAAACTTTTGAAATGTACCATAATTAGGGGTCAATGTTTCATTTGGATCGATGTGGGTCGGGTCAAAATGGGTCGGATCAGATTTTGACCCAAATCGACCCGTTTTGACCCATTTACAATTTTACCCCATTTTTAAAAGAAAAAATCATAAGAAAAATTAGTTTAATATTAAATTCCAACCATTAATTTAATTTATAAACAAATTTAACATTCTTGAATTTCTTTTATAAAACTAAAATATAATTTTACCAAGCTATTATTAATTATAAATAATATACTGTATTTATTAATATATGAAATATATATTCATAATTGTATAAATAAATTTTAGTAAAATTATATATTTTTTAAATGAAATATTAAAAGTATTCTAACTAAATAAAATGAAAATAATTGTATTTTTCTTTATTAAGTGAATAATATATAATTAAATATAATATTTTATTTTAAATTATATAAAAATACATCATAATTTTATTTATTATTCAAATATTATTACATTTAAAAATTATTAAAAAATTACTATTTTTATATAATTTTGGTCGATTTGATTCGATTTAGGTTGACCCATGACCCATCTTGACCCGACCCGACCCGACCCTAAACTGTGAGAATTTTGATCCGACCCGATCCGACTCATTTAACCCAAAATTTTGGGCTGATTTGGTCCTGATCAGCCGACCGCCCCCGACCCCTGAACACCCCTAAACCCTGCAAACGTAAAAGTGTCAAAGTAACTCTAACTTTATGAGGAACTGTGCAGTTATTAAGAGGTGGGCAAAAAAATCAAGAACCAAAACCCTAACCAGAAACTGAATAATTTGAATTCAAATAAGCCAAACCAAATTTAAAATACAGTTTTTGGATAACCAGATTGAGTAAACCGATTTTTGAATATGATTTTTGGTTTGGTTTTGGATATTGAAACTCAATCTGAAACCAGGCCTAAATACCTAATTACAATTTAAAAATAAATAAATTATATAATATATTAATAATATAATTTTAAATTTAAATATATATATATATAGATATAGATATAAATTGGAGGGCCAATCAATTAATTTTAAAATTTATTCCCCAAACTATAACTATAATATTGTTTTGTATTGAATCTTCAGGGTGTATTGTTTTTTGTCTATTCCCGTGAAAGTGAACGTGAAGTGTTTGAAATCTTGAAAAATGTGAAGATTTAAATCAAACTATTGACCTTTAATGTTAAATATAAGATAAAGTTTTAGGAAACACCGTTTGAAAAGATGGGGTTTAATTAGAATAATATGAGGTTTATATTATGCAATAACCGCAATTGAAATATTTGAGTTTTGATTAGAAACATTACATATTTAGAGTAACATTTATATAAGGTATATGTTATTTATTTGTGTTTTCAGTTAAACCTTTTTTTAGCTATTCTTCTTCTCTGGTCTGTAATTTCTAAATTTATGAAACTATTCAATGCAAAACGTTATAACTTTATGTTGAACCATAAACTTAAATCATAAACAATGAAATTTGACCTAATGGAAGGTTTATGGAAAATGAAAGAAAACCGAGGTTTTACCTTCAATGCCACATGAATTTACCAATTTACCTTATAACTCAAATTCGAAACAGATTTTAATTGATTTGGACCCTCTAATTTTCATCCATTCGCCTTTAAAATGCATTAGAGTCCCTGGTCTTTTCATAGTTTATGAAAAGATCGTATTTCAAAAGACGAACTCTAAATGTAATTATAAAATTGTTATGGTTGAATTTATATTTAACTTGTTGGATTTTTATTTTGAAGGTTGATTTTGATGAAATAAAAATTAAATTACTTATTTTTTTCATAGAATTTTAAATTAAGTTATATATTTTTAGTAATTGTTTAAAAAATATTTATGAATTCGGTTTGAATTCGGTTTCAAAGCGAAACCAAATTTTGAATTTGGTTTGGATTATTTTTTTCCGAATTGATTTTGGTTTTGGGTATTCTGTGGGCGAAATCGATTAACTAGAACTGAATAAACCGAAAATCTATTAAATCGACTCGGCGTCCACCCCTAACAATTATATCCTTTTGTGTTAATTCCAGTGTTGACCGAAGAAATTAGGCTTTGACTGAAGTTAAAAGGTCTAAAATACCCTCGCCTAGGGTTAGACGTTGGATCGGTTTAATCGGTTTTTGGTTTATTCGGTTCGGGTTATTCAGTTTTCCCCTAAAAACTCAAAACTGGAACCTTTACGAATAACCCAAAAAACCTAATTATCCTAATTGAATTCGAAATTTGGTTTTGGTTTGAATTCGATTTCAACCCGAATAAACCAAATTCATGGCAAATTTTATTTAAAAAATTATTAAAATATATAAACTATTATAAATTCTATAAAAATATTTAATTTACTTTCTACATCATTAAACTCAAGTGTTTAAAATAAAAATCCAATAACTATAATACATATTCAACCATAACAATTTTACAGTTTTAAAATTATATAATAAAGGGAAAAGTGCCAAATGACCCTATCAAATTGAGAAAGTGCACATATAACCCTGTAAAATCTGATAGTGCGAAATTAACCCTATATTTTTCTAAAATTGTGCAATTATACCCATTTTGCTCAATTTTGGCATTGACTCAAAAAATCAGCCATTGACCAAATATGAAAAGAATCGATGATCAAATCATCTACAAGTTACATTTGAAGCACATCAAACAGTATAGGAGAGACATCACCTTCTGTATTTTTTTCAACTGAAATTTGAAAAAGATATTTTTTGTAATGTATGGATTATCATGTCACATATTTATAACATTAAATGGGACATGAATAATATCACATCATGTTTGATGCAAATTGTAATCATCATCATGCTCAGCCATTTTTTCCATCATGCTATATAGTTAAAACATCATGCCAAATTTCATGAATATCATCTGCTATAAATCAGATCCTCAGTTATAAATAGTTATTTTCATGATGTGTAAGAGACTCAACTACACTGTTTAAAATTTCAATATAACTGCTCACAACGTGAATTCCCGCTTGTGAATGCCTGGACATTTCAAATCAAACTTTTCAGGAAATTGACAGGATGTATTTCAAACACTGGGTACTGCTATGTTCGATTTCAAATCAACAAATTGAAAGCTTAGATTCAATTACTGAAAGATCAGCAACTAATCTTGTGAAATATGTCTGATATGTTCATCGTTGAGATTCATTTCACTTTCTTGTGTAGGATTATGTTACGTCATCTGTATGATTGTCAGTTGATTTTTGGTCTAGTAATCACCTTTATCAACCATGATTCAAGTTTTGAATATTCAATTTTTTAAATTGAGTTGATTCATAATTTTGAGATGATTGATATTAAATTAATACTTAATTTTAGTTGTAAATTACTTGATTAATACTTTGTTGATATTGATAGACGTTTTTCTTCAAATTTGTTGCGCTTGATTTTTTTAATGATGAATAGCAGTTGGAGGATTTGGTGTTTGTGAATGATGTTGTTTCAACTTTGATGTTCAATCGATTGTTGTTAAAGAGTTTTTGGGGAAGGTGTGTATTTCGTAATCGCTCCTTCAATCTGGAAGGAGTTTCTAGGATAATTTTTTGGTAATTGCAGCGAGGTCCCTCATTTTCTGTGCACCTTACAAAATAGACCCCTAGCCCATTTTATTTGTTAATTTTCCCCCATAATTGGTTTTCCATTTTCCTATTTTCCCTAGTTCATGGTCTCAACATGAGATGAACTCATTTATATATTAATAGACTTTATCTAATATTTTTTAGACAAACTTTTGTGTGAGACCGTCTCACTGCGAGATCAAAGATTATTGTGTAATATTATGAAGTTTAATTAGAGACGGGGATTGATAAGATGTCAAAAATGTCATTTATTATATTTTTCTTAGTTTAGTATTTTTAGGAGTTTAACACTATAATCTTTTTCCCATTAGATTTTTTTAATGAGGTAGTGTGCTCATATTTAGAATTAATTTAAAATATTGTAATTTAGCAGTTTTGATTTGATTAGAATTAGATTTGGTAAGATTAGATAAGGTAATATTCTTCAAGGTTACTTGAAGAAGAATTTGAGTAGATTACCATTTATTTTAGGAGTTCTAGTTAGATATGATATTAACTTCTTAAATCTATCTTAAGTCGATTGAGTTTTCAATTGTAATTAGGGTTTTGAGCGATATATATCCCTATAAATATAGTGGAATATCTGAGCCATTCCTAGCCATTTTTATCAATAAAAAAAAATCAGATTTTCGAGTTTATTGCTTGCGAGCATTAATTTTCATTGTTGCTTAATCTTGCGGGTTAATTGAGTAGCAATACTCTTTGTAAACTAATCATGAGGGCTAGTTAGTGAACAAAGAACCCTTTATTTCTGAGTTAATCCTGCAAGCTAGTTAACGAGCAAAATTTTTAATTGTGAACCAATCCTACGGGCTAGTTGGTTTTACAATTCTCGAGTTGTTCAAGATCCCAGGGCTAGTTTTGATCAGTTTGTGTGGCTATACTAGGGTTTGCAAAATCCCTCATTTAGTCAAAGATCTAAAAATTCGTAATCCAAAGTTTTCGCAAGGAGATTCATATCATTTGCTATCAGAGCAAAACAAAAGTTTCTGCAACTATCATATCAGTCGACATTAATTGACATCATAGGGCGACATCAGTTGGTATATTCATATCTGAATTTTTTTATTTAAAAAAACAGCAATCTTCCCTCGCCAGAAATATCACTGTCGCCGTTCCGTTCAGCTCCGCCGCAAGCGTCTCTGGTTATCTCCATCCAACTCCCGCCGCCTATCATCTTCGTTTGATCGCAAGAATTTTGTTGTTTCTCTTCATCGTCTCCATCCTACCTCAAGAAGATCGCCGCTCTGTTCGCTGTCCGCTCAGCTCCAATCGCTGCCATATAGTCCAGACTTTTGACACCGTTATCTCTACGGCCGATCGTTGTTAATTCCGACGCCAAGCTCTTTTTCTCCACAACCGCGATTCCATCTTCGTTTCAGTGCTCTCCGAACGCTGTTACAAGGTCAGCAAATCTCCTATGATGGGAAGGGCGGCGTAGACGACCGTTTTAGCGGAGAAGAAGACGGTGTGTAGTCTTCACGCGCGAAAAAAAATTCAAGCGCGTGCATCTCACGCACGAGGTATTGGAAGGCGCAAGCTGCATACGCACGAGTCAGAAGGTCTGTATCTTCATCTCGTGATATGTTCATCATATCGTGAGTTAGTCCAATTTTTCGCGAGTTATTTGATTTTCTCGCCCGGAGTTCTCTTTCTCGCGGGTTGAAGGAGTTTTTGCTACATCAGCGCCTAGTCAACGTCTAAACACCATTTTTAGTGGGACTTCTCAGGGATGACGTGGGGCGTTTATTTACATTTATTTTTTAAGATCATTCTCATTTTGAGAACAAAAATTTTCGACCACGGAGGGAATGATAAGATGTCAAAAATGTCATTTATTATATTTTTCTTAGTTTAGTATTTTTAGGAATTTAATACTATACTTTTTTCCCATTGGGTTTTTAAATGAGGTAGTGTGCTCATATTTAGAATTAATTTTGAAATATTTTAAATTAGGAGTTTTGATTTGATTTGATTAGAATTAAATAAGGTAATATTTTTCAAGGTTACTTGAAGAATAATTCGAGTAGATTACCATTTATTTTAGGAGTTCTAGTTAGATGTGGTATTAGGTTCTTAAAGCTGTCATAAGTCGATTGAGTTTCCAATTATAATTAGGGTCTTGGGCGAGATATATCCCTATAAATATAGGGGTATGGCCGAGCCATTCCTGGCCATTTTTATCAATAAAAAATTCATATTTTCGAGTTTATTGCTTGCGAGCATTAGTTTTCATTGTTGCTTAATCCCGTTAGTTAATTAAGTATCAATACTCTTTGTGAACTAATCTTGCGGGCTAGTTAGTGAAGAAAGAACCCTTTATTTGTGAGTTAATCTTGCAGGCTAATTAACGAGCAAATTTTTGAATTGTGAACCAATCATGTGGGCTAGTTGATTTTACAATTCTCGAGTTGTTCAAGATCCCGAGGGTTAGTTTTGATCAGTTTGTGCGGCTATACTAGGGTTTGCGAAATCTCTCGTTTAGTCAAAGATCTAAATTTTGCAATCCAGAGTTTTCGCAAGGAGATTTATATCAGGGTTCTAAATATAATATAAGAAAGTTTGGGAGAGGAAGGGGGGATATGTGTGCAAATACTATTTTTGGGAGGTGCTGGGCATAAATAATTGGGGAATTAATGATTCTGGGTCATAAGAATCTCGCGGGTCAAGAATCCTGGTCGAAGAAATTCGCAGATCAATTTTTTTTCTCATTTCCGTGCAATGTGTGAATTTTTACTACCAGATTTGATGTCTCATTTTCAGTACTTTATATTTCAACCAAACATTGTAATGTTTTTTTCAGGCACCACTTTTTCATTAAAAATATGTATTTTAAAGTTAAATTTTGATATTTTATTGTAAATCTTGTGTGTATGTCAAAATTTTGCCACTTTATACACATTGACACTAGTTAGTGATATTTTATTATCTTAAATTTTGATTTTTAGTTTTAAATTTTTAATTTTATCTTGATTAATTTGTTTGCGGTTTTTAGTATGTCATTAAAAAATTATATTGATGCTTCTTCTTTTCGAATATTATATTTTATCTAGTTCATTATTGATGTTTCAATCACCTGGAATGATTTTTTAATTTTTAGTACTGACATTTTTTTAAAAATATTACTGTTACATTTTTATGTTTTTAAACTAATGTGTATTTTAGTGTTTATTCGATGTTTATCTTCTTTTTTATTTGACGCATATTTTATTGTTTCTATTTGATATTTTAACTCTCTTATGAATATTCTAGTTTGATGTTTAGGCTTCAATGATTTTTATTTGTTATTTCACTAATTTTATTTCATATGTATAGTGTTTTGTTTGATGTTTCTATTTGATTCAGTGCATTTATTTGACGATTCATTATTTTAATTTGTAAATGTACTATTTGTATTTTATTTTCATTTCTTCTAATTTGCACTTTAAACCCTGATCTTTCCATAAATTATAGAAATATCGTTTTTCAATAGACGGACTCTTATTCATATCCATATTCAAGTGATTAAAATACTCTCTCTATCCTATTTTAATATGCACACTTTGACTTTCAGCAATTGACTTGAGAAATGTTCAATCCTTAATATCTTTCATTAAGAATCATCAAAATTTGTGAAAAGTTAATGCTCTGAAAATATATGTTATAACGAATCTAACAAGGTATCACACATTAATATTTATACTTGTACATCAATTCAATTTCATGATTAAAGTTTGGCAAAGTTTTGGGAAAGACGGTCTTTCCATAGGTTTATGGAAAGACGGGGTTTTATTATAATAATAAAAGGTAAAAGGTATTTGTTGCAATATTAAAGTTTTATTATGCAACATGTAGTAGTTATAAATATTATAACCCGATTCATACAACTCGAAAATTTTATCTTAATTTCTTCTAATTTACACTTCAAACATTGGTCTTTCCATGACTTATGGAAAGACCGTCTTTCAAGAGAC
>JAULKM010000007.1:984509-995140 GCA_032355605.1 Rubia tinctorum
CGGCTCTCCTCCCCCTTGGACCACGACCAGTCCTTGTCCCCGTCCGCCTCCTTCGGCGCCGGCACGCTCAGCACCGATGGCCCGCCCTTGTAGCCGTGCTTCCTCAGCGCCTCGAAATCTAGCTCTCTCTTCTTCTTCTTCGCTACAAAACCCATCAATTTTTCAACATTGACATCTGCTTCGGTTTCGAGAAATTAACAGAAACAATAATGAATTATAGATGATAAAACCTTGAGATTCGTTCTTGTTGTCCTCGCTGTCGGAGTGTGAGGAATCGGAGCCGGAGTTATCGTCTTCGTCGTCGCTCCAGATCCATGGCGCCGACCTCTTCTTCATCTGGATAAATTTGCGTTGGGCGACGGATTTTAAAATTGAATGGAAATTGGACGGTAGTACTGCAATTTATTGGATTGCCCTACCAGAGCCAGAATTGATTGAGGACATATTTTATGGGCTGATAATGTGTAAAAGGAACAAAAAGGATGCGGCCCACGATCAAAAAAGTAAAAAATATATAATAAAAAAAGCTTTAAAATTAAAAGGATAATATCAGAGCCAGGTTTCGATCCTGGGACCTGTGGGTTATGGGCCCACCACGCTTCCGCTGCGCCACTCTGATTTGTTGATATATAATTATCATTTACTTTATAAATACTTTAATTAAATCAACGAAGTTCGATCCAATCAATTCAATACTGGGTCAATTTCTAAAAATGAATTGATTTCAGTTTTGGTCTGATAGAATCTTGACTAAATTTGATCTGTTTATTTCTCAAATTATTTTAAATTTGATTTAATCTAAAGTACTAGATCAAATGAAAATGTTAGCTTAATACGACTGGAGTTGGAATTTCAAATTATTTTGATCCAAATTTCTTGACTGGCTCGATCTAATTTGATTCGACCCATGAATCAATGTGAGTTTTAACATAACAAAAAAGTGAAAAGGTAATAACGTAATATTATTTGCATCACATTATTAGTTGGTGTAATTATATTTGCTCTATATTTTTGAAGCGGGATTACACTTTTGATGAGTCAAATCAAAATTAATTCTGGGATCCTTTTGTTCACCTCATTAAATATGGAGAGAGAAAAATCTAAAAAAGTTTTTCAAAATCTGGTCCAAAGGATATTGGACATCGACTGCTACTGCTTCTTGATGAAGACGAAGGGTAAAATTAAATTAAATAATATGATGGCCTTTCCTTTTCTAAGCCCGTATAAGAGGCACAACTTCCTCGAGGCATCGTCATTTTCTTCCCACGTGCAATACATATGCAGGTGGGGTGATTCTGTACTTTCTACGCACTGTTAAGTTTATGTCATCATTTATTGCATTTGACAAATCTCTGTTACGTATAATGTTGACTTTTACTTGACACTCCTCCTTCACGACTCATGAGTGCTTTATTTTTGGGTGATTTCACCCTCAATTGGATGCTCAATAGGGGTTCATTTGAAGCAAAGGGGATGATGCAATTTGGAAATACGTTCTCAGAGGGTTGATTTTTTATTTTTTGTTATCCAAAAATATTAAAAAATAAAAAATTGAGAAGTAGCATTACCGTAATGCGTCTACAACCTAATTTTATTTATTTATTTATTCCGATTTTTTTATAAAAAAATGAAAAATTAAAAGGACCCATTTCAACAATGTGTTCTCCGAAATTAATTTTTTTAAAATTTAATTAATTTTCTGAAAATTAAAAAAAAAAATGAAGATGACGCATTTCAAGTCCTCTAAAGTGAAATTTTTTGTTCTTAATTTGATTAATTTTATGAAAATGTTTAAAGAATAATAATAAATGTAGAGGACGCATAATTTTAATTAAATAAATGTATAATTTTTGTTTTCCCAAAAAAAAGAAAAAATTATAAATGAAGAGGTTGCATTTTCAAAATGTATCATCTAATTTTAATTAATTAAATTAAATTTTTATTTATTTTTGGTAGTAGAATTTTTTGTAATACAATAATGTGTTCTCTGTAATAATGCATTCTCTGTAATTAATTTTGAAAAATAATTTTATTTATATTCCGTTAATTGTGAAGGAAAAAATATATGAAGAGGATGCATAAATAAAATTTTCAAAATTTTTTGCCTTCAATTTTTTTAAAAAAATATAATAAAGAAGACGCATAATTTTAATTAAATAATTGTTCAATTTATTTTTTAACTAATTTTTTTCGGAAAAGAATTGAAAATGAAGAGGACGCATTCGCAAAATATGTCCACTAATTTAATTTAATTTTTAAAAAAATTTATTTTGCTTTTTGGTAGTAGAATTTTTTTAATACATATTAATGTATTTAATATATTATCTATTTTTCTTGATTGTATTGGTTAAAAAACTGAAATAGCGACCGTGTCCTCTATTTTATGTATTTTGAAATAATAGCCATAGAAAAGTAACGTAGAGAATGCGTTGTCTTACTATTTATTTTTTGTTTCTATTTTTCTTATGTTTCTGGTATTTTTGTATGAACGAAGTTTAATACATATATGGGTATATATATATATATATATATATATATATATATATCTTGTCCTATGAATTAATGTATTTCCAAAGACGCATTTTCGAAATGAGTACTCGTGGATTTTTTTATTACTATTTATTGTATCTCTATTTTTTAGAAAAAAAATTCAAGACACAATTCAATAATGCGTCTACAACGTTAATTTCAAAAAAGAATTTTTTAATAAAAATACTATTGAAAATGCAGAGGACGCATTTCAATATCGCGTCCTCTAAAATTAATGTTTTTTTAATTTGATTTATGTTACGATAATTTTAAAGGAAAAAAAATGAAGAGGATGCATTATTGAAATACATCCTCTAATTTATAAATATTTATAAATATTTTTTTTCAATTTGTTTTAAAAAATAAAAATGAAGAGGACGCATAATTTTAATTAAGTAATTGTTTAATTTATTTTTTTCCTTTTATTTTTTAGAAAAAAATTAAAAACTAAGAGAACGCATTCTCAAAATGCATCCTCTGAAATAGTGTCCTCTATTTATATTTATATTTAAATTATTATTTATATTTTCTGTATTTTAAAATAATAGTCCTAGAAAAGTAACGCAGAGAATGCGTTGTCTTACAATTTATTTTTTGTTTTGTATTTTCTTATGATTATGGTATTTTGTATGAACGAAATTTAATACATATATGGCTATATAAATATATATATATATATATATATATATATATTCATATGAATTAATAAAGGAGAAGAAAAATGTGACAAAAAAAGGGACCTGAGATTATGGATCGAGACCTGAGATTATCACGAGTCCAGTGCAAATCGCCATGCAAAATGCAGAAGAAAGAAAGCAGAAGAAAAAGGAACCAAAAAAGGATAAAGTAAAGACGCATTTCCATAATGCGACTTCAAATTCAGATTTTTTTTAAAAAAAAGCAAAAATGCCGGTCAATGAAGGAAAAGGAAAAGCAAGACGGAAAAATAAAATAAAATTGTGAAAATGCATTTCCAAAATGGGACTTCTGTATGGATTAAATTTAAAAAATAAAATAAAAAAGCAAGAGGACGCATCTTGGAATTTTCTCCCTCCTTCACATTATCACATACTCCAATCCAAGTTATACTTTATCGTTTCTTGGTGACAGAGTGGTCTTTACGTACTTCCTGCAATTTTTTTATATCAGATACACTTTCTTTCTTCGTTTGATCATTTAACATCAGCATTTTGCTTTTATTATAAAATTTGTGCTACTTTTGTTTATTCAATTTACATTTTACTCTCTTAATTTAATTTAATTTATTTATTTTATATTTTTATGAAAGCATGTGAGTTGAATACATGTCAATTTTAAAAAACTAGAGAGTAGAGTGTCAATTTTACCGCAATGATTGATTGCATTGGCCATAACAAGGCAACGCGTTTATACGCAGAGCTATACAAGAACTTGTGTTTCACTACAACTCTAAATCGTGATCTATAAAGATGCGACCTCAATACTCCCCCTCAAATTGGAGTGTGTAGATTACGAATGCCCAACTTGGATAGTAAATATTCAAATTGAACTCTTCCCAAAGCCTTCGGGAGAATATCAGCAAGCTGGTCATTTGTCCCAACATGCTCAATGGTAATAAGACCTTCTTGAATAGCATCACGAACAAGGTGACAATCGACCTCAATGTGCTTCGTTCGTTCGTGGAACACTAGATTAGCAGCAATGTGAGTTGTAGCTTTATTATCACAGTGAAGCCGAACTGGAGGAGAGTGACGAACATCCAAATCTGCAAGAAAATATTAGAGCCATTTGACTTCACGAACGACCACAAACATGGACCGGTATTCGGCAGTCGCGGAAGAATGAGAAACGTTGTTTTGTTTCTTTGTCTTCCAAGAAAATGGTGAACCACCAAGGAGAATGACATAAGCACTCAGTGAACGACGAGTTAAGGGACGTGCTGCCCAATCAGAGTCGCAATATACCTGAAGCCAAAGATCACAATCGGCCAACAAGAAAATACCTTAACCTGGTACCCCTTTCAAGAACCGAACCACTTGAATAACTACCTCCCAATGGACTTCTTTAGGTGCTTGAAAAACTGTGATAAAATGTGAACTGCATAACACAAGTCAGGCAGGGTGTTTGTGAGGTAAATCAACCTGCCAACGAGCCATCGATACTTTTCAGGATCAAGAAGAACTGGACTATCCGTAGTGGCAAGACAGTGATTTTGCTCAAGAGGAGTGACATCCGGCTTAGCTGCAGGAAGTCCACACTCGGCTATAATATCCAACGCGTATTTGCATTGTGAAAGGAACATTCCATCCAGGCCTCGATTAACTTCAATACTAAGGAAATACTTCAGAGGACCCAAGTCCTTCATAAAGAAACATCGTCCCAAATATTCCTTGAATCGTTCTAGTGCCGCAAGATTGTTGCCACAAATTAACAAATCATCAACATAGATCAGGACATGAAGCTGAACATTCCTCCGAGAGTACAAAAACAAAGAATAATCGGCATATGACTGAATAAAACTAGCTGCAAGAAGGGATGCAGTAAGCTTAGAAAACCAACATCGAGGTACTCTTCGAAGACTGTAGAGGGATTTGTGAAGACGACACACCTTGTTTGGAATGGTATGTCGAACTCAGGAGGCAGCTTCATGTAGACCTCGTCATGCAAGTCGCCATGCAGGAACGCATTGTGGACGTCCATCTGATGAACCACCCAGTTCTTATCAACAACGACCTGCAATAGAGTCCGAACACTCGTTAATTTGGCAACAGGAGCAAACGTTTCATCATAGTCATCCCCAACAATTTGATGGTTTCCAAGCACAACAAGTCGAGCTTTGTGGCGTTCTAAAGAACCATCGGCTCGAGGCTTGGTTTTGAACACACATTTACTACCAATTGCCTCCTTTCTTGGCGGAAAATCCACCAATCTCTAGGTATGATTAGCTTCGAGTGCTTTACGTGGCTTTCCATTAAGGGAGACACACAGTCTCTTTGAAATGTTTCGGCTCGTTATATGAAGTGACAGTTGTAAGGAAAGCACGATGTCCTGGAGAGAAATAATCATCTTAAACATACTTGGATATTGGATACAGAATGCTACCTTGGACCATTGACGAGGACGAAGAGAAAATGGGGAGAGCGTGAGAGGGGTCTTCAGTGCAAGAAGCATTGTACGTGATGTAATCCTTCAAGAGAACGAGCTTCAAGTATCTCGTCTCACGCAGAAGCTTCGCAACTGATACCAAAGTACAGTTCAAAGATGGCACAAATAAAACATTCTTCAATCTTATCACATCAGAAAGAGGAAAGACACCCATTTTCGAAGAAGACGTTTTGTTATTATCAGCAAATCCAACCGAAGATGATGGAGTGTTGACAACATCAGATAACAGAGATAAGTCTCCTGTCATATGATGCGATGCTCCAGAATCAAGAATAACTATGCCAAGATGTTTCTTACCAGACAACTTATCGTTACTCGCAGAGCCCAATTTTTCGGTGATTAATTGTACAAAACTTTCCACTGATCTAGAGTGAACTTAGGAGCTGTGGTAGAGTTGTTGCCGGTGGAAAAAGTTGCAGTGGTCGTGCCTCTCCCGCGACCAGGATTGCTGCGACCACCTCAGCTTCTTCCTCCCTGTCCACCACGATCATTCCACCACTCGGGAAGCCAACAATCTACCAACAATCACGTTTTTCATGCCCTGGTCGACCACAATGAGAGCATGTCACCAAACGATCACGAGGCTTCAAAATGGATTGCTGTTGTTGATCAGATCGTGCCATGAGCCTAACTGCGTCTTGTTGTTCACGAGCTCGCACCGATTAGAGACGCTGCTCCTCTCGGACGACGAGATAATACACTTCGCCGAGGGTCAACATGGTTTCAAGACCAACAATTGTTGTACAAATTCCACCAAACCGTGAATCATCGAGCCCCGTAATGAATTGGTGCACCTTCTCTTCATCTTTCTCTTTCGAGAGTTCATTAGCAACACCGCATGTACATGAGGGAATCGGCCTATAAACCTGCAACTCTTGCCACAGTTTACACAGCCTTCCATTGTAATCAAGAACGAACTGTCCTTCTTACATACATGCAGCAAGTTGAACCTTTATTTGATGAATACGTACTTTTTTCCCCCACCGAGAAACGCTACTTCAACTCCGTCCACAACTGGTGAGCATCCGCAATGAACGTCATTGTGGACTTGACTTTGGGCTCAATGGACGCTCGAATCCATCCAACGATCATTGAATTCACGGTCATCCAGTTTTCAAAATCGTTGCTGTCACCCGATGACTGCTTGAGCGTTCCATTGATGAACCCCACTCTTCGTTTGTCCTAAAGAGCATTCAACATCTCTGTCAACCATTCGTTGTAGTTTTCACCGTTCAACAAAACTGAGGTGATCATTGCGCCGGGATTATCAGAAGCAAACTAGGTGTATGGCGATATCATCATCACGTGCTTAGGCTTTTTCAGCCAATGTGACTTTGGATGATGACAATTCTTCGGCCATGTTCACAGGTATTGTGTGTCGAAGTGTTATGATGAAGAAAGGATTCTGCGAAAAGGAAAAGAAAGGATACGGGAAGAATTTTGTTAAAGGGTTACTGAAAAGGTTTCAAGTTTGGAAAGGTTTAATCTGGTAGAAGCTTTGATACCATGTCAATTTTACGGCAATGATTGATTGTGCTAGCCATAACAAGGCAACACATTTATACACAAAGCTATACAAGAACTTGTGTTTCACTACGACTCTAAGTTGTGATCTATAAAGATATGATTTTAACTAACCAAGATACAATCTTATCCCAATATAGAGAGTATACACGTATAAAGAGAAAAACAACCAAGTAAAAATGGTTGAGTAAATAGAAATATAGAGAAAATAAAGTATTATTAATGAGTCGGTAAACATGAGTTCAATTATATGAGTCCGTCTCTTGAAAGACGGTATTTCCATAACTTAGGGACGGACCAAGGTTCAAACTGAAAATTCGAAGAAATCAAGATAACATTTTCGGCTTGCATTAATCGGGTCATAAAATTAAAATTAATGCACGCTGCATAATAAATTTTTAATATTGCAACTAAAACCATTTACTTTTCCATAATTCTAATATAGCTCCGTCTTTCCATATGCCTATGGAGAGACGGTGTTTCCCAAAAAAAATCGCAATTATATTAGAAGAATAAATAATGAAAATGGAAGAAAACTAATTCTAGAACGGGGAGAAATGATATCTGGATGTTGTCGTTCATGGACTCCACTATAATTGGTGATGCCATCTCATTATCACTTGAGCTCAGAGGAAAGGAAAGCGTCGGTGCTGAAAACTGCGATAGCGGCATGCAACTTGTTATTTGATGAGTCGTTTGCAAATTAAATCATTTTCTCGTTGTTCGCATGAGATTCCGAGGCCACCTTCACCTTCTTCTCCTCTCTTTTACTGAAACAATAGCGGGATGGTATTATAGTGAAGTGCCTGTGCAATAACAGCATGGTAACCGTTCAATGACTAATTTAACTAACAGAAGTAAAGGAATTATTGATGCTCCTTGTTAACTAGTTTGATGGAAAAAAGTAATCGAATAATAGAGTATTTAAAGTGGGATTATTGAAATAGTACAGTGACTATAATTCACGAATGTAAAAAAAGACAAAAAGATGATTTTGCCCCTGACTTTAGCATGTGATTAAACATATTTGATTTTTGACGGATTGACATTGACTCTTTTGTTTTAACAGTTCGATGATAAAGTATAGTGGAGAAAAAAAATCAAGAAAAATAATAAAATGACCATACATATATGACATACTCCCTCCGTCACAACATTAATGACACAATTTTACTAGTCAAATTTGAAAAACTTTGACCCTAAATTAAAATGAATATATACATAATAAAAATATCTCGTGGGATTTTGTTTGATTCATCTTAATATCTAATTTCTAAATATCAATTTTTTATACGAAAATATTATATATTAATATGTAGATAGAGATATTAATGGTCAAATATGATAATTGAAAACCGTGAAAAAAATAATTGTGTCATTAATCTTGGGATAGAGAGAGTAAGTGACAATATAACCCTTTTGGTTTTTGAAAGTGCCAAAATGACAATGTATATAATCCATGAAAATGTCAAAGTATCCAATCCGAATTTTTTTTGCCAGAAATCGAAGAAATGACCCTTTTGACCATCTAGAAAAAAGAAGAGAAAATGATTGTTATGCCCTTGCTTGATCTATACCATACTTATCTTTTTATTCGCCGCACCACCCTCCATCCCCACATTGACTTTTCTCTTCCTCTCTTTCTCCAAATCCCTTTTTCTTCACCTGCGCACGACTGAGGTTGAAATGTGGGGAGGTCGCAGGGTGGAGACGATGCGCTTGGGTGGTCACACTTATTCAGGTGGTGGGGCTCGAGGCACGAATGGGTTGGGGATTGGGGTTAGGGATGCGTGGCGTGGTGGCGGGGGTTAGGGATTGGGGTTGCGGCTGGATGGTGCCGCTTGGCGGGGTGGTTACACAGTATTTTGGTGCTGCGACTCTCAGATCAGTGGTGGGGTTAGGTTTAAGTGCGACTTTCATTGGTGGTGGCTCTTAGATCGGTGGTGGGCAGGTTTTGGGTGGTGGCGGGGGTAGGTTTTAGGTGGTGGCTGGCTTGCTGGGTTAATGCTTTGGGATTGGCAACAGGTTAAGGTATTAGGTGGTGGGAGGGTGGTGGTGGTGGTGGCAGTGGCGCGATGGTGACATGGAAACTCATATTTAACCGAGAGCTATTTTGTCTTTTCAAATCTAGTCAATCCCCTTTTTTTGTTAGAGACAACGTCGGAAATGGTACATGAGGGTTATTTCAGCACTTTCATTGAAAATTTAGGGTTGATTATATATTCTAAAAAAATTGAGGATTATATTGGTACTTTTCACAACTATATAGAATTACTTTGGTATTTTGCTTGAAAAAATTACTAATACTTGCTAGTATGAAATGATTGCACTTATTTAACACGGAAAACAAAAACCCCAAAAGTAAAAAAAGTGATTTCGTGCATCAACATAGTGTTATAAAAAACATGAATTTTTTTAGAGATGCGAATCATGTATTTTGACTTTTGAGACGGGAGCACAATTAATTGATTAAATTAACATAGTACCGTCAAAATAGAAAATAGAAAAACTGAAATAAAATTAGAAAGAGTAATGTAATCATTCGTTTTGGTCTATTCCGCGGAGTATTTGTTGTTGCAAAAGCAAGGAAAAGAAAAAAACAATGAATATTTTTGGTGCAGAATGATGTTTCTGTGTTTTCCATTTCTTATATTTATAACCAAAAGAAATGAACCGCTGAATCGAGAAACATGCAACTAACATGCAAGTTCAACCCTATATGCATGACACTATCTCCTAAATGCATGGCACCATCTCCTAAATGCATGGCATCTTTACATGCATGCAACAAACCAACAAGGTAACTAAGACTAAGTTATTTGCTAAAAATAACTTGACTAAAAATAGAACTTACTGCAATAATTTTGCAGTACACGAGCTTAACTAATAATTCACCCCTATAAGCTCGTTCCTTCAAGTTGATTCGAACAACGCCAAGCTCCTGACGCATCTCAATGAACTTGTTTCGAACCAAAGCTTTTGTTATAATATCCGCAAGTTGCCCATTGGTGCCGACGTGATCGACCTCCATCTTCCCTGTCTCGATGCACTCGCGGATATAATGAAACCGTGTGTCGATATGCTTGTTTCTTCCATGATACATCAGGTTCTTGCAAAGAGCTATGGCCGACTTGTTATCCACAAGCAACTTGAATGCTTGCTCTTCACTTCCAGTGAGTTCCCTGATCAGTCTGCTAAGCCAAACTCCTTGGCACGCAGCACTTGCAGCTGCTATATACTCGGCCTCATAGGAAGACAGTGCCACAACCTTTTGCTTCTGTGAGGTCCAAGTGACAATGTTGTTCCCAATAAAGAAAATGACTCCATAAGTGCTTTTTCGATCGTCCTTGTCTCCAACAAAATCACTATCACTGTAGCCTACAAGTTCAATCTTGCTTCCATTTGACTTGTAACAGCACCCATAATCAAGTGTG
>JAULKM010000007.1:1002888-1017728 GCA_032355605.1 Rubia tinctorum
TAGTCATTTGAATCTTGAAGATTGGTTGCACACATCTCCTCCTGCAGATATCTATGTCCTAGGGTGAGTTTCAATGTTTTATCTGTGAACAAATCTGTGTTTTTGTGTACTTTTTGTCTGAAATTGTTCTGGTTTTAAACATAGGTTTCAAGAAATTGTTCCGTTGAATGCTGGCAATGTGTTGGGAGCAGAGGACAATGGCCCGGCTAAGAAATGGTTAGCGCTCATTCGCAAAACACTCAATAGCCTTCCTGGCGCGAGTGGCGGCTGTTACACACCCTCACCCGTTCCCGGCCCCATTGCTGAGCTGAATGCTGACTTTGAAGGATCTGTGGGGCAGAAGACCTCGTCGTTCTTGACCCGACACTCTTTTCAGACACTGAGCCGGAGCTTGAGGATGTCTGAGAATGATATGCTAATGTCAGCAGCCGAGCCAAGGCTTGATCGTCGATTCAGTGTCTGTGATAGGTTTATGTTTGGGAACAGGACTAATGAGTATGACCCTAATGGCTGCTCATCAGAGGATGAAAATGAGGAATATGAATCACCTTGTTCGACACAGTGTTCCCCAGTTTCATACAATGATTCCGTCTCCATGGATGAAAGGGAGCGACAACCGGGGAAATCTAGGTACTGCTTGGTGGCTAGTAAGCAGATGGTTGGAATTTTCCTCACAGTTTGGATAAAGAGTGATCTAAGAGATGACGTTCGCAATCTGAAAGTGGCGTGTGTGGGAAGAGGTTTGATGGGCTACCTTGGAAACAAGGTTTGTCATATGTATGCTCTTTGTCTGAATATTTTCGAAATGAGATTCAATTTGCCGAGTTCTGAACCATTTCTCTCTTTGGTGTTTTCCAGGGTTCAATCTCAATCAGCATGTCGTTACACCAGACAAGTTTCTGCTTCATTTGCAGCCATTTAACATCTGGACAGAAAGAGGGCGATGAGGTGAGGAGGAATGCTGATGTGATGGAAATTTTGCGCAAGACAAGGTTTCCAAGAGTTCGTGGTATGGGAGATGAGAACTCCCCTCAAACCATTCTCGAGCATGAGTATGCATCTTTTACTCCCATTTTTCATGCTTGTGTTTCAAGTCCATGTACTATAACATGTGTTATTCTCTGTTCAGTCGAATCATATGGCTCGGGGACTTGAATTATCGGATTGCTTTGTCCTACCGGACTGCCAAGGCGCTTGTGGAGATGCGAAATTGGAAAGTACTGCTAGAAAACGACCAGGTAAGCGACATCTTGTTGCAGTTAGTAATAATTCACATTATGAAGCGTTCAAAGGCTAAAATGAGATTAACTTGTTTGCAGTTAAGGATCGAACAGAGGTTAGGACATGTTTTCGAAGGATGGCGCGAAGGGAAAATATACTTTCCTCCTACATACAAGTACTCGAACAATTCAGACAGATATGCTGGAGATGACATTCATCTGAAAGGAAAGCGAAGAACACCAGCATGGTAAGTAGCATCAATGACTTCGAATTACTGAATATGATTTAGCATTGAATGAATGCTAATCTGTGATCATATTAATGAAGGTGCGACCGTATATTGTGGTCCGGCCTAGGATTGCATCAGCTATCCTACGTTCGTGGAGAGTCTAGATTCTCGGATCACAGACCGGTCTATAGTGTGTTTTTAGCCGAGGTTGAATCTCTTAATCGTTGCAGAATCAAGAAAAGTGCGAATGGCGTTAGTTCCAGAATCGAGGTTGAGGAGTTACTGCCATACTCCCATGGATATGGTGGAATCAACTATTACTACAGCATGGATCATCAGTGAAGTACGTTTAACAGTGGAAAACCAACCATTTCATATCTTCTGATTTGCAAAAGGAAAATTTTCATGGTAAGTCAAATCTACTATGGAGTGTCTAATTCGCGATCCTTGCATCTTTTAGTCAACTAATGCAAGTATCTTATGGACACGGCTTACAGGCATCATCCTTATCATGATCAAAGACCATGATTCAAGAACTTGTCCAAAATGCAGGTAGCTCTTACATCTTTTATAAACACCATTTTAGTTCTGTTTCGTATACCTTTTCTTGGCTGATGTTCAATCCACATTTGCAGTTTGTTTGGGATGGCGAACGACTAGAATCACGCAAAGTATCGCAACATTCGGTAACTGTGAATAGGTGTAGACTACAACACTGTATAGAAAATCAGGAATTCTTTGGTAGAAAGTGATGAATAGACAATTTTGTTACTGATCATTACTGGAAAGTCAATGAAAAAGATGATATTTTGAAATCTATGGGGCCATTTTCTTGCTTTGCTTGCATTTTGAAGTGGAAAGTTGGTATGGAGTGAAAAGCAAAGAGGTGGTATCATGTTGTTTTTCACATATTGGGGATGTCAGGCTGTTATGGGGATGTTGTAATGATAAAAATGGTGGGGGTGCAAACTGCAAAATGCCTTGTCAAGTAGTTATTATCTCCACATGCTTCCCTCTTCTGACCTTCTCTGCAATCTCTTTTTCGTTACCACGCTGCATAGTCTTGGAGTAGGGAAGTAGGAAACCAGGAGGTATGTGGCTCTATTATGGTTTATAAATCACAAGAAAGTTATACTCCCCCGTGCCAAAGAAAATGACACACTTGCTTTTAGATCGGTATTTTATTCAAAATGAGATGAAAGTGATGATGGGAAATAAAGGAAGAGTATTTTGGCAATGGAAGAGTTGACTGATAGATTAAATCAATTTTTTGAGGGATAATATAGTAAATGTATAAGGTCATTTTTTGCCACTTTAGGCAAGAATTGAATTGTGCCAATTTCTGTGGGACGGACCGAAATAGAAATTGTGTCAATTTCTCTGGGACGGAGGGAGTATTTTGAAAATGCATGTTACGACAAATCTAACAGTATGACACATGATAAAGTTCTTACTTATGTACTAATAGAAATTTACGATTAATCAATTTTGATCAAATGAACAGTGTTAGTGCAATTTCAGTGAGACATACTACCTCCGTTTCGTTGGATGTGACACCTTAATCTTAGGTGCTTGGATTTAAGTGAATGAAATGATTAGGTGAAATTGAATTTAGAAATGAAAAAGTAAAATGAGTGGATGAAATTGAACGAATGTTGCCATAAAATGAAAGTGTGTCAAAGTTTAGGAATGTATACGTGGTATAATTGACAGAGTAATTTTTTTGCGATATCTGAAGTGAAGAAACAAGCATCCTTTCATATAAAATACAATAATGATGAGCAAAGTAGAATTTAGATTAATATCATAGAGTATAAATCAGTAAATAAAATACAATTATGAATTCCCAGTGTCTGAGCATTGAAGCTGGCACGTTGCTTTGCATACTCCAGTGCTACCACGGTTCATTTTATTTTCTGCAGCTGGTGCAATTTGAAAAAATTGGGGACCGCGATCATAAATCCCATTTCGCGGTTTGATGAAAGAAAGTCGAATATTTTAAGCATCCTCTTCTAATAAAGAAACATCTACTGCGTATTTTCAGTAGCATTTGCGTATTCCCAATAACCCGTGAAAAATGGGAAATTTCGAACACTAACGATTGTCTCTCTGATTAAACACTAACGAGGAGGAAAGGGGTTGTTTTTGTTTGTCACCGACCAGCCTTCAGATTCTGGATTATTTTAATGCCTGTTTTCCTCGGGATTTTTTTTAAAATAATAATAATTAAGACCACTTAAATGGAGGGAATTAATAGGCACCTCATGCATATGTTTCGGCTTTACAAAATGTTCAAGTGAATTGAACGATCAGATTGCTCGAACCTATATTAAGACAAATTCATTGTCTTCAAAAGATAACTCCCAAAAGATAACACCAGATTTCACCAGCCCCAACCAAAGGAAATCAGTTAGGCTTGCTTTGTTTTATCAAATATAGAAAGTATTTTTTTAGTTGATTGATTAGAGCTATGTTTTCATTATCAATATTTAAAAACTCAAATTATAAAAATTAGGAAAAAATTGTTTATATATTATACTTAACAAAGCACTCAATAATATGAGGTTAAAGTAAATGTGTTATAATATTTGTAAAAGAAATGTAAAAGAGGAGTATCATATTTGTAATATTAATAATAGAGGAGTATCATCATCATCATATTTGTAAAAGAAATGTTTTGTTTTATCTGTTTCTCATGAATTTAATACATCCTCCATTTCATTGGAAGTGTTACACTTTTCTTTTTTGGTTGTTTTTGTTAATTTGACACACTTTTCTTTTATGGCAAGATTCCTTCAATTTTATTCATTCATTCTACTTTTATCTTTCTAAATTTAATTCCATCCACTCATTTCATCCATCTAAATCTAAGCACTTGAACCTATGATGTCATATCCAACGAAACAAATGTAGCAGTTTTGATCAGGTAACATGCATCAATCGCATAATGGGTGAAATATTGGTTTTACCGTTTTAGCTTAATTATTAGACCATTGTTCCAACATATTCTATCTAACCAAGTATGTAAATAAAATAGCACACGAGCACATGCAACTTGGTTACGCGGTTCGGTGAAATCCACCTACATCTGCAGGGTCTGGACCAATTCAAAATAAATCCACTAATCAGAAAGATACATCATAGAGTATACCATACTAATATACTTATCTTTTCTAATTATTAACGTGTAGATTTTGCAAGCTCCCCTTGCTACCGATCTGCCTTTATCAGATTCCCTCCGACCTCGAAACTCGTCGACGTTGGATGTTCTCCTCCCGAGAACTTAAGGTATACGAATCTGAACTAATCAACAGGTCACATATGTTGGAACATATGTCTCCTGACTCTAGCAAAACTCTTGGAAAGATAGAAAATCTAAGTGCAGATTTTCGCAATTAAATTCCCACGTAATGCAGCCGATGATGTCCTCTATTTATAGTCCATGAGCATATCAGAACTCTCCATAATTATCTCCATGATATTCTCATTCCTTATCTGCCTTTGAAGAATATCCAAATCACATAAATAACGAGATTTTCCTTATCTTAAATATCTCATAATATTCTATATATAATTCCACAATTGTACGGATTTTCCATAAATCATTTATGCTTCAACACGTATGAATCAAATATTACATAAACTCCATGTTTTCATAAATCAATATCTCGCAATATTCTATCATTCAAATCCTGATTCATTTCGTATGTTCCAACATGGAACGTTTTTCTTTTTCAATATTAGTTCACTAATGTCAACTCAATAATCAATGAATTTCACGTGACTTTACAATGGGATTAACTGATATATTAGCTATTGATGACTCAGTGTAGTTTGATGATTATGGAAAACTGTAAGGTTTGCTTCATAGTCTGTACTCCCTCCGATTTTCTAACATTGACTCCCTTTCATTTTTTGTTTGGTTTTTAAACAATGACTTCTTCTCCTTTTGGCAAAGTTTATGTTATTTGCATCCACTTAATTTACTTTTTACTCTCTCGATACAATTTTCACCATTCATTTTACTTTTCTTAAATAACGTGTCATTTTATTTGGAGACAATCTTAAGAAACCTATAAACTTCAGGGGATCATTGTAGTTTACCTCATTTTAATTTAAAAACATATAAATAAATAAATAAGTTTACTTTAAGGTGGATTAAATAACATTAGACTTGTTCCAAGCAGAATGTTGTTCTCGAGTTCACTTTAAAAAATAAAATCGCGGATTCTTAGTAGTTTCCAGCCTCTCAGGGTTCGCCACGTCACAGAGAATCTCATTCTTTTTGGTCTTGGATTCTTTTTCATAGGAAACACCTTTTCCCAATTTTATTTCCTCCTTTTGTGTTGCGTCCCAGGTGGCTGCCTGCAACGTTGTACAACTTCTTGTGTGCAGAAAAAAAAATGTCACAGGCCCCGGAAATCATGCTAATTGAAATAAGAATTTCTTGCAGTTAATTGAGATCGTACCACTGGCTTCATGGTTATAAATTTTTGTTCATGAGGAGGTCGGAAGTGGATGCTTCAGAGTGGAAATTGGTAGAAAAGAAACTCCAAATGTAATGGATCTGCGTACTCAGAATGCGGTGAACTGTTTTAATTGAAATCAGTAAAGCGTGAAACTTTATCAATATGAATAGTTGATGAACTATTGAAATCGGTGAAATCTAAAAGTTAATATGTTTGAATAGCTGGGAAAATATTTTTGAATACACCTACTCCGTTTGCCTCTCTATAAGTGTCACACTTCACGATTCATCAATAAAGTAGTTACTGTTTAGATTATAAAATATCATAAATCTATATACTATATGGAAATTATTGTGTGAGATTTTACCTAATTCATCGTATCGTATATTTTAAGAATGTCTATTTAAAAAAATTTATTATGCGTAATTTAAGATATTAAACTTATAAAATCATCCATGAAGAGTTAAAAATGAAGTGGTATAACACTTATAAAGGGACGGAGAGAATAACTGTTGTACCACCAACGAACGACTATGCTCGCATTTTCACAGGATGTATTAAAACCAATGAACATTGAAACTCCCAGTCGAGTGTTTTATGGATCACCATGAAGAAACCACGGGAACTTCATATTCATGATCGCCTGTAGACTAATGAACTATAACAATAACCACTCATATGATCCAACAACATTGGTGTTCTCCATCAAGAAGTTGCTCTATAAATAAACTTCTGTGATACCACAACAATAACCATTGTGCCGTGGATTTTATCCCGAATATTCAATTATAAATCGATGAATTAATCGCTGAATCAAAATTCATTTCACCACCAACAAGCAGTCAGTCATGCGTACCATTCCATTGTATGAATAGAAACGTTATCATAAAATATTTTTGTGAGGGAAAGCAGGCAACTGGAGCCCGGATTCTGGGTTCAGGGGTACCTCATAAACGAAGGGATAGGGATCTGAACAAAGACAGGATGTGACATTTTAATTTTGCCTTTTCTTCTTTTGCATGGGACTTCAGAATTCCCATATTTCCATGCTTTTTCTTGTTCCTTTTCCTGTTGGATTCTGTCTTCAACAAATTTCTTCTTCACTGCAAGTTTAAAACTCAGTATATATATGTGTCCCATTGGCCACACGCCATGTTCTTCGTTTTGTATATATAAAAAATATATCATAAATAAGATCTCAAAGGCACAACTTTTGTTTAGTCAATCATTTTCACCACCATGTGCAATAAATCCACGGTCAAAAGATGAATGTACTTGGCTTGAGATGACACCATTAAACCAGCATCTTTATGGCTCTTTTTCTTTCATGTTCGCTGTTTTATTGAATGTAGCACACTTTCATTTTTTTTCCTGGATTTGACACACTTTCTTTTTATGGCAAGATTCCTTCAGTTTCATCCACTCATTCTACTTTTCTATTTCTAAATTCAATTTCATCCACTCATTTTATTCACCTAAATCCAAACACTTAACGTTATGATGTCTAATCCAACGAAACGAAAATAGTTTTCTTTGGTTCTTCTTTAGCGTAAAACCAATTCAAAGTACTTCTCTGCATAACTTGTGAGGAACTTCTCCCAATTGAAGTCTTAGTAAGTAAGGAAATCAAAGTATATAACTACACATGTGAGTTGGTTTAGTCAAAGATTTTCCTAAAATGGTTTCATGTCTTTCCTCTTATAGCCAGAGTTATATAACAGGCATTACTAAACAAGGGTTAAAATAGCACTTTATTAGCAACAATTATTTAAATATTATAGTAACTTAGAAAGTGTTGATAAATTTATTAAAAGTATTGTCTAAATTTAAAATGTGTAATGTAACATCAAATAAGTTAATGTATGTACAAGATTTATAATGCAACATTTTTAATACGAAAAACAACATTTTTTATAGTGTTCCGTTAGCGCTGGCCTTAGTTTGTAATGATTTTATTTGTGTTACCTGTTAGATAACAAAATGACGTCATTTTGATACTTGGAAATAAAAAATTGAACCATAAAAAATCTCTGGCCAAATGGAATTTCATATTCCCCAATTCAAATCTCAAAAGTCTTACCCATCTCTCTAATCTGATGTTGGCCTTGTCATTCCAGAAAAATCAGTGCCCACATCTCCAAGTCTCCAGTCCTACCAACCGAGCACGGTTATCGCATTGAATTTTCTAAAAATAATTTCACTAAATTTCTGAATAATATGTTGCTCTGATTCCACCACCATTTCTTGTGACTTCTTTTATGGTCATACTTATAATATGTTTGCAGTTATCGGATTGATCCACCCACATTCGGTTACCTTTGCAAGACATTGAAAACAAGTATTTGTTTCCTAAATTGGTTGGGCCTTATATTGCTTCCGTCCCTCGTTTGTGAACTCTTGTTCCCATTCTATACTCTTGTGTATTTCCGATGCATAGTCGTCTACGTCCCTTGATCTAAAGGCCTGGGAGCAACCAAACTGAGTGCGACGTGCGTGAGAAACATGCGGTAGTCGTGGTATTTTAGCACACCTAGGCCGCACGATTAACCAAAAATGGTGATTAGTGACAGTTGATTTCTCGTGACTTCTTTCATGGATCCAGCAGTATTATTTGAGTGCAACTGTTTAGAGTGTTAGACATTAGAATTTAGAATGATAGATTATTGGCATGTTCAAGTCGATGGAGTTTCGGAGCGCAGAGGATGATTCTTGAAAGCGACACACAGACAAATACGGGTACCCGGGGAGGGCAACCGCCCGTGGTGTATTTGCAGGTTGCCCACTCCACATTCATTTTTTGCCCGTGGAATAGTGTTACTTTCATTTTTTATGATTTTTTTTAATTTCCTCCGTTTTCCTTTATCTTAGTGAGAAAATTTTCTATTACATCGATTAATGATTTGTTAATTATGAAATTTTTTGTTTAATTTTTTTACAACAAATTTTAGGATCAAGTTAATTGTAATTATTTATATTTTGCGATGTATTTTAAGAGTTTTTCAAAGTTATAAAAATTTCGTTGCAATATATAAAAATAAACATTAAATTACCTCATTAATTACATTAATTGTAAAATAATCTTATTTAACGGTTAGTCGGTGTGAAGTAAGATTTCGTGCTTGCAAGTACTTGTTACTTCGCTATTTTAAATCACGGATGATTAAAATTGAGAGTGTCTCTTATTTGACCGACTAACAGTTGGACCAATGACAAAATTTCTCTTTTTAAAAACTTTTACATCACATAATAATTATTTATATTTTGAGATATATTTATAAAATTATAAAATATCGTTGCAATAAAAATAAAAATTAAACCACCCATTAAATACATTAATTACAAATGACCAAGTCTATCGGTTGGTTGATCTAAAATAATAGTTTGTGATTAAAAATTTGTTAAAGTTTACTTTCTAAAAGATATACCAATATGAAAATCATTATAATACTCCCTTTTGTCCCATAAAAATGACATATTTACTTTTTAAAGTTTTCGATCATCAGATTTGACCATCAATATCTCTGCCATTTCTCATAAAAGTTTGATATTTAAAAAATAAATATTAAGATGAATCTAACAGTATCTAACATGATATTTTCATTTTATATGTATTAATTCATATTTAGGGTCAAATTTTCAAAATTTGACTTGAAAAAAAGGTGTAAATATGCCAGTGTTGCTGGAACAGAGGGTGTATTATTTTGAGAGTCAGTCTCTTGAGAGGCGGTCTTTCCGTAAGTTATGGAAAGACTATGCTTTAAACTACAAATTAGAGGAAATAAAAGATAAAAACATTTGAGTTTCATTAATCGGATCATAAATTTATAACTACTGCACGTTGCATAATACATTTTTAACATTGCAACTAAAATATTTTACCTTTCCTTAATTCTAATTCAACCCCATTTTCCCCAAGACTTTTTGCCTAAATATAATTTTAAATAAAATAAAAAGTATATATTTGAAAATATAGATTATGACAAATGCATAATTGTAGTGGAATAGAGCAAGCTAGAGTCATATTCTGCTGTTTTCCCCCTTCTCTTTTGGTGTTATTTTCACTTTGAAGCATTAAAAAACAGAGCTGTGTGAAGTCATTATCAACCAAATAATCCCCCCGCAAATAAATGCTATTGCGCACGCCCACCCATCTGCAGTGAGCTTAAATACTACAGTCACCGCATTTACACTTCGCAGTGTGTGTGTGTGTGTGTTGGCGTAACGCGTTTAAATATTGACGGGGTAAAATCTCTCTGGAATAGTTAAATTACTTGGTGTAGTAGAACAGAGTCAAGTTTCTCTGAAAATAGTTTCGTATTTCATATCATATTTTTGTTTAAAATTGTGAATTATCAAAGAATTAGTGTTGTGAGATTATGTCGGAGGCTCTTCAAGTGGTTTGTGAACGTACAATCTTAATGATTTCAGATATTTCACTGACGGTGTAATAATGGATAAAATTTCATTGCTCACTAGATTTTAATAGATTCAACCGATGGTATATGTAATATTTTCTTAATAAATAAATATTATGTATAGAGAAAGACTCATATGAGACCGTCTCATCATAACTTATGGTGAGACAAGGAACAAAATAAAGTTTTAAAAATTACAAAAAGTACCCCATGTTATCTCCTAACTTCAAAAAAATGTGTTTAAATCCTCCGTCTCACCATAATATTAGATGAGACCGTCTCAATCGAGTCTTTGTATTTTACATGAGTGCAAAATTCCCAAAATTCTCTTTGCACGATACAACCACTTTCCGACTACTACTACTGCCTACTGGTTTCCACGCGTGTGGTTTTCCCAACATTTTTGGTCTTATTTTGTTACAGATATGCAATGAAACCAGCACATTTTGGCCATCTCCGGTTGAATTGATATATTTTTTGGTTCAACTGCACTTATTTTGTTCAAATAAATTTACTTTTTAGGCAAAATATCGGTAAAGACGGCATTTCCATAAAATTATGGAAAGACGGAGTTTAATTATAATAATGAAAGGTAAAAAATCTTTGTTGCAATATTAAAATTTTATTATGCAACGTGTAGTAGTTATAAATTTCATAACTCGGTTCATACAACCCGAAAATTTTATCTTCATTTCTTCTCATTTACACTTTAAATTTTGATCTTTCCATGACTTATGGAAATACGACGGACTCTATTTTTTTATTGAATTGAACTGAATTTATTTCTGAAATTAGAAGTTGTAATAGACAGAATCGAACTTAATTGGATGAAATTAGAGCTATTAAAACTGAACTAAGATAAATTAAATTTATGCACAGACCCGTTAATGGCAATTCCTTCCCTCGGTGACATAGGTGAACATGTTAGAGTTTTATAGTATTATGTTGACATATAAATTCACGAATCACAGTATCAATTTGTCTGACGATATAAATTTAAGATTAGATATATAGTATTCGTAGTTAATGGCGGATCCAAAATCTAAAATGAAAGGGGGCGACATTATTTCACATGAAAACTCTTATCGTCGATATTCTACTAATACATATTAATTCCTTCATATTTACTAAAAAATAATATTACAACATAAATTTTGAATAATTTCAAACGTAAATATAGGCAAAGTCTTGGGGAAGACAGGGTTGAAGTAGAGTTATAAAAAGGTAAAAAGTTGTAGTTGCCATATTAAAAATTTATTATGCAAACTTGCAGTAGTTATAAGTTTATGACCCGATTAATGCAACACAAAAAATTTCTCTTGATTTCTTCTAATTTGCATTTTAAACACTGGTCTTTCCATGATTTATATAGAAAGACCGTCTTTTAAATGACATACTCATAAAAATATGTTAATTAATGGTACTGAATAAAACTTATTATACGATATAACATAAATGTATTAATTGAAATGTTGAAATAGTATGATACAATAATATTAGTAGGTAAAATAAAGATTTTTTTTCACCTAAATAATTATTCAGCAATTATATAATGAAATAAAAGAGTTGTATAATTTAACGGTATTAAAATGAGAGATTGAAAATTAATTTGTCAAAAAAAAAATCTTGAAAGGAGTCGAATCTACGTGAATTGACTTGAAAACATTTCATATACCAATAGTCTAAAACCAAAAACAAACGCCACTTTTATATACTCCCTCAATCTTATCCCAGGATTATTGAATTATTTACTTTTTCACGATTTTAAACACAATCATCAATGATTGTGTTTGGCCGTCAATATCTCTAACTACATACAACAATTTCGTATACAAATTTAATATTTAGAAAATAGATGTTAAAATAAATCTAACAATATCGATATATTTATTGTATATATATTAGTTTATATTTAGGGTCAAAATTAATCAAATTTGAATTTGAAAAATTAAATGGGCTAATAATTATGGGATGGAGGGACATACATACATATACATACATATATATACATTCCCTCTGATTTTCTAACATTGGCTCCATTTGACTAAAAAAATTCAAGGCATATTTGATCATCAATAACTTTAATTACATACAACAACCGACGTCATGCGAGGTGTATTTGGAGTCTCCGTAACATGCAGTTTCTAAAAATTAAAATTTCATAGTCCGTTATTGTATGAAATTAAAGTTATCGGTGGTCAAACATGACTTGAAAATTTTCCAGAAAAAATGGAGCCATTGTTAAGAAACTAGGAGTATATACATATATACATATGTATATATATATATATATATTTATGTATGTATATGTATGAATGTATAATAAGAGTTAATTATTTAAAAGGGGGTTGTAGATGTTTGGGATTTTTACACTTCTAACCCTAATTTCAGTCTGAAAGTATCAATGTAACCCTGTCAAACGAGAAATGACCAAAATAATCCTAATTTCATGGAAAAAAATGTGCACTTGTAACCTTTTGGACTATTTTTGGTGTTGCCGGGAAAGAGACAAGATAACTCTCAACCCTTAAGCTGAATTTTTATTTTCCATTTTACCCATTTTCAAGATTTTTTCCATTTCTTCAAAAACAAATTTCTTTCTTCTTCAACCCCCAACCTATTATCCCAGCCACCACCCGCCACCAACCCTTCCCAGCCCATTTCCCCTCCCTAGCAACCTCTCCCTCCTCCCCAGATCAGCCCTGCCCAACCTAGACTTGCCACCACCCGTCAAACCCAGATTCACCACCCGCAACCGCCCATTACTAATCGCCCTTCCTAACTCATTTCCCCTCCCCACCAACCTCTTCCTCCTGCCCAGACTTGACACCGACCACATCACCCAACCTTCCCACATTTTCCCACCCAGCTCCCAGCCATCGGTTTCCGTGCTCGCGACGTTCGGATGAGTCACATCGAATCTACCAAACCCTTCGTTGATTCACTCATCTGGGCCGACGCTGGCGGAGTGGGACACGACCCATTTCAGCACCTTCCGTGAATCCCCCTCGTGCGCAGTGGGGATGAGGTGCTCCAGGGCGAGGCGGTAGTCAACGAGGACGGCGACCACAATCACCTCCGCCGTCACAGCAGTGACGTGGGTGTGGTAGTTGGCGGAAAAAACTCCACCTCCAGCGAGAAGGAATTTGGGGTTTTAATTAGATTTTCAATTAGGCTTGTGAGGGAAGTTCCGTTCTTCCTCGACAACGAAAGAAAATGGGATGGGTTTCTTTGCAGAGTGGTTGCGGCGGCAGAAGGCGGAGGAAATGATAGTGGATAGGTATTTGTTCAGTTGCGATGAAAGTGCTCAACTTTTTGTTAATGGCAATGAGATTCCTTAAGGGCATTAACGTCTTTTCATTTTTTTGTTTTTTTATCCACGGGTAAAATGGTCATTTCATTCAATTACGACCAAACCTCCTATTGATAATTGAAGTCAACAGCGCCCATGGTTAGATTGACAAATACATACATCATAATATTATGGTTATTTTTACATTTCCTCATTTTGCATGGTTATATTGACACTTTCAACATAAATTTCGATTTATTTGAACACTTGACTTAGATGTTTTCTCTCTGTCAATAGATGTTGCTCGCTGCTACAACTTTATGCAAAACAAAATTCCTTAAAACACCAAAACTCTGAGTCAAAATCCAAAAAACCCCACATCCTTGTCTATTCTTATTAACCACGTTATTTATTTCCTTAATTTGAAAATTAGGTGATTGATGAATCAAAGAAGATGATTAAAGGTGAAAGAAATTACTCTTATCACTAATCGACGGATTCGAGCCCGGACAACTTCCTAATGGATCCACCCTTGTTTTAGCAGACTCACACAGAAAAGTAGTCCTCTCTCCTTTTTTTATTATTTATATTGACACTTTTTTTAGATAATTTTTTTATATTAACAATTTCCTCTTTTGGTAAATTCTAGATTGTTTTCATCCACACACTTTATTCTTTATTCTCCCAATTCATCATACACAACTCATTTCACTTTTTTTCCAAAAAAAAAATCATTTGTAAGAGTGTCAATATATCATGACCAGCGGGAGTATCACAATTCACACATTAAGACACAAACTTTTAGACGGATGAAAATTGGAATCCCATGAATCTTGTTGAAATTTGCCGTACAAAATATATATCACCACCTAATGATGTCCGTCAAAGACATGAAACATCAATACTATACTTCTGTATACGTACACTTTTAAGTCTTTAACTACTATTCCCAGGTCTACAGCCTTTTCTTCCACCTTTTTTAACCCTTAATTTCCCACAGATCTCTTCCACCGAATTTGCCCGACTGCAAAGTGAGAAAAGTGGGGAAAAACATGTAGAAATGGTACCACATACTCCCTCTCAGTGGCGGAACCAGAGGTATATCGGAGGAGGGGCGGAGGAGGGGCTGAGGCGGAGGAGGGGCGGAGGTTTGGGGGGCGGAGGAGGGGCGGGCACTGTTCATCCGGGACGAATCACCGGCGTTGGGGGGGGGG